>WEDG01006919.1:0-54787 GCA_017591395.1 Schistocephalus solidus | reverse complement strand
CCCCACTTCACAATCAGACCACTGTCCGAGCCGGTCAGTTGTCTGATGCGGAAGCGCGCATGCAGCTGCTGGTGATCTCCGTCTACGTGTACTGACGTACACGACCTGGCCCCCAAAACACAAGGCACCACGATTTCTCACAGAACAGGGGTTGAACGGCTTACATCTCACATGCGTGAGATAGCCAGAGGTCACGTTAAGAAGGAGCCATCGCAGCCTGACTCTCGTGACCACCTCAGTCAGCCACCCACACAACACTACACATTGGACCAACTGCGAGGTCTGGAGTGTTATTGTCAGTTGGCAACCTTCCAACCGCGGTACTCAACGTTACCGCACTCTCCTCCCCACCTGAGCCCGTCTCACACAACCGGGCAGAAGACCGGAGATGGAGAGGAGACAGGCGGCTATGCGGCTGGAGCTGCCCCTGGGCGTGCCACCACACCTGGCTCGGATCCCACAGAGAGTGGGGACACACACACACACACGTTTTTGCAGCGAGTTTACAGTGCTTTGATCAAACTCCCAGAGGACGTCATACGGACGGACATGACCGCCACACTTGAACATCAACTGTATTTATATTCCCTTGACAATTACCGTTTCTTCTAACAGGAAGGAACTGCTACATCCTAAAAAAGCTTGGAAATTGACAGTTTGACCGTCGATTTCAAAGAGGTCCACCGTATGCTCCACACCAGGTAGTTCAGGGACGATGACTTATGCGTGAATTAGTTTTAAGTGACAATAGCCTTGCGCTGCAGCTACCGCACTCTCTCCTCCTCCCCCACCTGAAACCGATATCAAGACAGTGTCAAGAAGACCGGAGATAAGAGAGGGCGCAGGTGGCTGGCGCGGCTGGAGCCGCTCCTGGGCGTACCACCACACCTGGCTCAGATCCCATGGAGTGGGAGTGCCATAAAAGCCACATTAAGAAGGAGCCATTGCAGCCTGACTCTCAGTCCGCCAGTCAGCCACTCCACACAAAACACACATTGGGCTGACCATACGGTCCGAGTTATCCCGTCAGTTGGCAACCTTCCAAGCCACGGCTTTTAGCGCACCGTGATAGTTTCAAGCGCGCAGAATGTTTATAGTGAGGAAAATGCCCTGAGCTGTCCACCTCACTCACTCCCCCACCCCCACAATCATACAACCGTCCGAGCTGGTCAGTTGTCTGATGTGGGAGTGGGCGCGTTACTGACGGGTCGGCGTACCCGTCTTCGCGTGCCACAGCATGACCTGGCAGCCATAACACATACAACAGGATTAACTTACTCAGGGGATATGGAGGAGCCATCGCTGTCTTAATCCCAGTCCACTGGTTAGCCACTCGACACACACAGCACATACACTGGGCTGACAGCGTGGTTTGGTGTAAGCGTCAGATTGGCAGCCTTCCCGGCCACGGTTTCTAGGAGACCGTGATTTAATCAGGTACATTTTGATGTTTGTGAGGGTGTTGTCTATGTATTAGTGGAGATGGTGTGTGCTGATGTAGCTTAGCCTCCAGGAGTTTACCGCAGGTTGTTGGGGAGGCGCATGTGTCCTAATAGGCCCATGCGGTGTGTAAATGTGCGGGAGCAGTGAAGGCAGTGGTTTTGGGCGCGTCGACTGTATTTTGGCTGTGAACATACATACATATAACGGTGATATCTATTATTTGACATAGGTTATCATCGATCCTTCAGGATGACTGTGCCCAGATTCGACTGTTAAAAACAATTGTCTTTCTACATGAATATGTTATTCACTACTTTGCAATGACGTGTAACTCCACTGCAATTTTGCCGTTAAATTTGTCTTATTAATAGGGTATTCCAAGGCAATGCCTTTTTCCCTTAAATATACTGAACTATACTGAACATGTGACAGCGTTCCACCCACAGGGTAATGGTCAGGTCAAACGGACCAACCGGACCCTCCTTGACCTCCTGTGGGCCTTTATTGATAGGAATGTCAAACCCACCTGGCGCGACGCTATACCAGTCTGCATGCTGGCTTACCGATCCACGGTAAATGCTACCACACACCATACCCCATTCTTCCTTACATGTGGTCGGGAGATGCAACCCCCTGAAGACCATCACTTTCCAACTGCGCATCGAACGGAAAACGTAGACACGTATGCTTCGCGTTTAAGGAGAAACCTACGGGTGGCGTTTAAGGAAGCCCTTCTGCATCTACAACAAGGAAAGTGATAACAGAAAACTAACTTCGACCATCTAGCGCATGGGAACCCATACCAGGCTGTAGATATCGTATGGATGCGAAAGTTTTCGGTGCCTGCTGGGGTACGACCTTAATTTAATCCAGCATGGGTTAGTCCTTATCTCGTTACTCGTGTCCTTTCAGACATGACCTGCCTCATCCACCACCAAGATAGGCCGTATTCCGAAGAGGTCTCCGATCATTTCAACTACCTGAAGCCAGGATATCCAGTAGGCGAGAATGCCAACCATTTGGAGGTGCAAGCTGGGCCGTCTCACCAGGACGATACTCAACTTGATGAGCACTACCTAGAGGTTCCTCCGGAAGGTGGCAGCGTACTGCATGAGGTCTTCAACGATGAACTACAAGTTGAAAAATGTGTAGAGGAACCTCCTTAAGGCGGATCGGCTGCCAACCTAAACGATGCTGCTGGGGACAACAGACCTTTTTTATAGGAGGAATAAATGTATAAAAATCTAACCACGTGCTCCTGGTCGAAAGTTCTAGAACAAAGCCTGTCCGTAGAAACTGCTGAATAACGCACCCTTTAAGGGGCGCGCGTGCGATTCTTCATCCTTTTTATACATCTATCACTTAAACATGATTACGTATCTTATAAAGTTTTCTAACTTAATAATATAGTTTGAATTTTAATGAAAGTAAAATATACTAAGCTTAAGTTTGTGTAATCTCACTTCCTCAACGTACTTCAAACAATCATCACCGATGGGATCTGACCTTGCCAATGGAGATGTTATAAATGCGGGCGAGGAATAAAATCCTGGACTCCCGTTTTTGGCCGAGCCTGACGATCAGAAATCCTCATCGCAGCGCGTCTTTCACTCCTCCTGGATCTCTGCTGGACAATCATTCTACGGATTGAGATTATTTTTGTACCTAGGTTTTCCCTTGTCCATTGTTTCTCACTGTACTTGGGTTATTAGTATGCTATACATACCAACGTTTTCCTTCCCTCCTGGGTCGTAACTAACGCAATCTCTGCACGTAACACTAGTTGATTACTAGTGCCTGGAACCGACGCTCCCATTGGCTAGCATGCACAAGGTTTCATGTCGATTCTCTTATCTTACTGGCTTTTGGCACTTTTAACCATAAATGCTCTTGGCGCATCAAAATTTTGGGAAGTCTTTATTTTCAATAACTATAATAACTTAGTAACTACCAATCTAGGCTGGAAGGCCATAAAAACTGTACTGATAATCCCTTTGGCAAGTCATTGCTCTATTCGAGCTACACTGTATGATTAACGCATACCCATTTGTCTATTCTAGGTTAACCTTTCAAATCGTCTCGAGAACACGACATAAATACCTAGGATAATTGAGGCTCATTACTTTGAACCCGAGACCGCTCTCTGAAACTCCGTCCAGCCATCGTCGCTCCTTCTCCTGCGGACCTGCCAAAGACCTGCCCAGGACAGCCGATCCCCACTAAAGAATCCTCTCAGGACCAAGTCCCAATACAATTCTAATTTCTAGTATCAGATAATCACTAACCCTTCCCCTTAACAACTGTTTGTTCTTATTTGGGCATAATTAAGTTGGGATTCTTCGCATACCTAATACGGGTCTACTACATTTTGGTGGCAGTTAGTGTGATTCAAAATGTCTGACTTCATGAAAATCAGGCTGGTCCAGGTGCTGAAGTGAGTTTCAACCTTTGGGTGCCATCCAGCTTAGCCGGATAATTTGACGGTGTATGATGACTACGACCTCTGGGAGGATCGGATGAAGAACATTCTGAGCCAGCATTTAGTTTTCTCATCGCACCGGGCTACTCCCCTTAACCATTTATCTATAGGCGCGTCATTTGAAATCGCTTTCGAGTTTCAGCTCCTTTGAGTTAAGGAAGTTTTGGTCCCTACCTTAGTGTAGAAGAAAAGTTGTTTTGGAATAACTATTGAGTGGATTGTCCAGTCGCGACATTTGGATGTAATTAACTTGGACTTAACGATTCTGCAACTATTCAAAATATTCCTCCACTGAGGATTATTCCACGTCCTGGACATAATCCCTCCAAGAAATACAAGCTTCAAGGTTCACGTGCTTCCAAAATTCACGCCAGCGGTGGGTTGCTTTAATCTACTTTCAATCGGGAAAGAAGAAGTCACAACAAAGGCTGAGTCGTTGCATGCCGCTTAGAAGTCTGCGTGCTGAATATATTAGCACCCTAGCCAATTTATTTAAGAAGATTTATAAACTAAATGCATTCTCATACAATCCTTAGAGGTATGGAAAACACAGACGCGCCGTATTCATATGCACGGAGAAACATTTAGTGCCGCGAGCGGGATTCGAACCATCGTCGCGGAAACACATGGCGACGCACCTAACCACTCCACCACATTCCCACGGATAACTTGCAAACAAAATTGTATGCAAACAGAAAAAAGGTGGCAAAGACAGATGCTTTGGAACTACGTCTCCTCCTGCCAAGTGAGCAAAAAGCCTGATTACACTTGTAAATGTCACCTACAGAAATTCCTTTTGATGAAGAAAGAGATAAGTAACTTGAAACAAGAAATGGCCGATCTAAAAGAGAAGGTTCATTGTTCACCCGGCAAAAAACACCGTAACAACGAGAATTACAACAAAAGAAATTACGTTTGCAAATATAGCTTCCTCAAGAAAACTTAATGAAGAGATTAAAGACATTGCGTCCACAAAGCTCAGTTAATCAGTAGACATTTCCTTCCTTCGAAAGCGAGATCAAACCAGCTCACGCCCTTACTACTGTCATACAGCTCAGACAGAAGCAGTTATGCTCTGGATACATTAAAAATTGTGGCATCGTTGCTGGATGATACAAAAATGGTGACGTTTAAAAGCTCGTCGAATTTTAAGGACCGAAGACGAATAATTCGATGTCGATAAAGGCCAAGATGCTTTCACAAAAAATGAGTAACAACACCGAAAAAGCTCATTCTCACCGATAGACGCTCAAGCGGAATCCTCTGCTGGTGATACAGGAGCAAGTGCAGAAATAATTGGCAAAGTTCCCAAAAGGGGTTTGCCATTAACTTTAGGAATCTTTGCTGATACTGATGCAAATAACATCGTCGACCAGAGTAAAATTCTTCCGGATACTGATGCTCTATCAACAAAGCAGAACACAGTCACCAAACAGACATTTCAACCGAAAACGCAATCTCGTTTTTAAAGGGGCTCCCTAGTCCACTTCTCTGATTGCAAAGGAAAGGGTTAAACACAACCTCAGTCTTTTCCGAGCATACTCAATTCGATTATTCAAGATTGCGAATGCGTTACCGTACACAAAGCATTCCGTTTTTACGAAAGCGGATGTTTCAAATAAACTATCATAACCGAGGCCTCTTAAAATAATTCTTGAAAATAATTTTCAGGCGTCATGCCTCCTAGAACGGAGAATGGCTATCCGTAGCTCACACAGGGATGTGTTTTTTCAGCTGGATTACGAACCGACGGTACGGCACAAAGTGAGGATGTTAAGAACAGAACTCAAGAGAAGAACTAAACAGGGGGGAAATGGCTCCAAATAAAGGACGCGGAAATAAATTGATAAAGAGGTCTTCTTGTGGCAGACCCCATACATCATCAAGGCGGGTCCTCACCGAGACGGAGGACACTAAATACAAAAAACCCAACTGTAAATAGTTCGTATAACAAAAGAAAGGCACTCCAGAACTTGGTGGATGACCAATCATCAGAACTCAGCTTGGGCGGGATTGAAATCAGTTCATCTCGGAAAGCACTGCAGACTTGAGCATTCAATCGCACGAAATGAGCATAAGTTTATATTGAGGAGTAAACCAGTCTAAATTGAGATGTTTGTATACCAATACTCAGAGTCTCCTTTCGAAAATAGACGAACTCAAGGCACTAGTCTCAGCCTGAAACGCCGATGTCGTTGTCATTACGGAAACGTGGTTCAAAGCCGAAATTACAGCTAGTGAGGATTCGATAGATGATACCAGTTCTTTCGAAGAGACCGAAAAAAATAGACAGGGAGGTGGAGTGGCCGTAAACGTAAGAACAGGAATCTCGGCAGTCAAACGAGCGCACGTTATCTTCCTTGAATATGAATTTCTCTGGATAAAGATTAAAAAGGCTTTTTCTCAAAACCTACAATTCTTGACGATCTGAAGACCATCAAACATTCCAAGTGCAGTTGATGAGGCACTTCTTCATTTGGTCAAGGAAGTAGCAAGTCACCAGGAGGTTCTTATTGCAGGAGATTTCAATGCACCTACAGTAGACTGGGTAAAGCTGAAAGTTGACGAAACGCCAACTGTCTTGGACAGCAAGCTAAGGGATCTCACTCTCGACCAACCTCTGTTACAGAAGGTTAACATACAACCAGATTTATAGAGAACCAGAGAGCCATTGCCTTGACCTAATATTTACAAAGGACTTCTCTGACATTGATGCAGTGTATTTTATTGCACCTCTCGGTAGGAGTGAACACAGTGCGCTGCTGTGGGATTACTCACTTTATTCTCAGCGCCCGAAGAGAACAGAAGGCAAGTGAAATAAATGGAAGGCTGATTTTAAGGCGATGAAGAAAGAATTGATTTTCGTGAAATGGGATTGTTTGCTGAAAGAGAATCCGGAGGATGACTGGCGATCATTTAAGACGATTCCACTCGACCTAATTGAACACTTTTGCCCAGTGAAGGTGCAAAATAAGACTAGTCGCCCTGTTTGGTAAACAAGAGAACTTAACAGGCATTTAAAGAAGAAAAATAAAAATGGAAGGTATTCAGGGAAACAGAGTCAGCAGAGCATCTTGCAAAATTTCGTCACCGAAGAAATGCTGTCAACATAATTATCCGTCAGGCAAGGAAGATCTATGAATCAAGAATTATCCAGCAAGCGGAAAATAAGCCTTAAATTTTATTCCATTATAGACGATTAAAAAATAAGGACCCATTCGCAGTACTTATGGATGGGAGTGGTGTAGAAGTCGTTGAAAATTGGGAGAAAGCCGAGCACTAGGGTCGGTTCTTTGCCTTGGTATTTATTTGAGAGCCTGAACTTCAGCTTGACCAAGTCAACAGTTCTGTTATAGACGCTGGTCCAGTGCTTGAATATATACTCTTCTCGGAACCCCTCGTGGAACGATAACTGCAAAATCTGAAAGAAGCAAAGTCATCTAGTCCGAACGATTTACCAGCAAAGATCTTGAAAGAACTGGCCGGCGAACTCTCCAAACCACTAGCGCATATATTCAATTTGTCATTTGAATCTGAGAACGTGCCATACGAATGGAAGACATCAAATATATACCCCATATACAAAAGTGGGGCTCGATCTTATGTCAACAATTATCGGCTGGTCAGCCTTAACTGCATTTGCTGTAAAATAATGGAATATATAATTCAGAAGGTGACTATGAAGTTCCTTGAGGAAAACTTCAGAGCTTCAGCATGGCTTTAGACAGAATCGCTCCTGACTTTCCAGTTTATTGCTCTCCACAGTGCAGTGGACTCGTGCATTTGACTAAGGTGGTAGAGTTGACCTGATCTACACTGATTTTAAGAAGGCTTTTGACAGTGTCCCAAACAAACGTTATATCTATAAATTATCTGAAATTGGCATAAGAGGAATGCTTCTGACATGGATTGCAGAGTTTCTTACATGAAGTTTGCAAACTATGTGCATCGATACCTCGAAGTCAACAACAGCTTCAGTTTTAAGTGGTGTATCCCCAAGGCTTCGTTTTAGGGCAGTAACACTTTTAAGTGTACATCAATAACTGTGTCGACGACCTGGGTTGCAGTGCCATCATGTTTGCAGATGATGTTAAATTGCGGAGGGCTTTCAGATCTGCTGCCGATAGGCACGCACTTTAAAATAATCTGAACCGACTTAGCAGCTGGTCTGTGCATTAGCTCTTAAATTTCAACGTTGGGAAGTGTGTGGTCCTAAGACTCCGTACCAGAAGTACCAGTGAGGAGGATGATTCCTACCAATACCTCCTGAATGGGCAGGCCCTTACAATTGTCTAATAACAGAAGGACCTCACCGCTCTAATAAACTCCTCACCCAAACCATCTTCACAGTGTTTAAATGTAGCAAAGCGCGTGACACAAGTCTCATCTGCGCTCAAACGTGGATTTGTGCAGATTTATAAGGACCCATGCGGAGGATGATTCCTACCAATACATTCTCAATGGGCAGCCCCATTCAATTGTTGAGGAACAGAAGAACCTGGGTGTTCTAACAAACTCCTCACTTAAACCATCTTCACAGTGTTTTAAGGCAGCTAAACGCGCTACACAGGTCTTATTTGCACTCAGACATTGATTTGTGCAGATTGATAAGGAACTCTTCCGAAAAACCTACGGAGCATTTGTTGGTTCACACTTGGAATACGCCATCTAGGCCTGGCGTCCGTGGTTTAAGAAGGATTATCTACAGCTGAAACGAGTGCAGGCGAGGGCAACGAAGATGTTCAAAAATCTTAGTCATCTGCCTTACGAAGCAAGGCTGCTTGAACGTGATTTGTTTTTTCTCAATTACAGGCAACTACGCGGTGACCTCATCCAAACTTCAAAATTGGCTGCGATGGAACATCTGCGGGGTCATTCCTTTAAACTGCAGAGGAAGTTGGTCCACACGGATGTTCATCAGAATGCCTTTTTGCAGAGTGTCGTTGGAACGTGGAACGGACTCCTGACGAGGTGGTCCTTTCAGAAACAGTCGACACGTTTAAATGCAAAATAGATACTCATTTGCTGAGAAACTATTATACATATAACGAAGATTGTGTCAATAGCGGCAGCTTTCGCCTGGCCAACACCTATCGATGACCTTAAATGTCAACAGAGTTAGGTCAAGGCGCGCTGCTCGTTTTTGAAAGCTACGTGCAAATTCTAATTTTTTATGATTTCCTCATCGCAAGCTTAAATTACTACCTGATTTTGGGTTAAAACCTTGCATTTTTCACACTCTATCACCTGCTTATACCTATGGTGCTCGTCCTATCCTACAGGCGTGAACCTTTAGAGTCAACTGTTACACTCGATATAGCCAGTGGATCTGTTATTCTAAGAAGTTTTCTCAAGCATTTTTAAAGGTTCTAAGTCAAAATTTTGAAAAAACGTTTGTCGCAGAATATTATTGGCTTGATTTTTTCATAATTTTAAACAAATTAAAGCCTCCGCCTAGCAAAAATGAGAACGAAACTCTCAGCTTATCGCAAGCTCTCAGCCATTGAACCAAGGCGTTGCTTGGTTGCATCTAGTAGTCACAGCAGTGCTATGCATATGCAACCAGTTGTTACAGCTAAGCAGCTTGATCTCTCTGCTTTACAAAATTGAAATGATTATATGTTTAAATTTGGATAAGTCACTTTAAGTCACTTTATTGAGGGAAGTAGGCTTTCGCCCTTGAGCTCCCTATTCACATGAAAAAATGTCAATAGTACAAACGTTTACAGTGATATATCTGACAAATGAAAATGTAGGGTCATCGATATGTGTGGGCCAGGCGCAACCTGCCACTGTTTACACAATCTTCATTATATTGCCAATAGTTTCTCAGAAAATGAGTATCTAGTTTAAATTTAAACGTGTCAACAGTTTCTGAAAGGAACACCTCGTCAGGGAGTCCGTTCCATGCTCCAACGACCCTCTGCGAAAATGCGTTCCGACGGACTTCCGTGTGGACAAACTTCCTCTGCAGTTTAAAGGGATGACCCCGCAGATGTTCCGTCCCAGCCATTTCGAAGAAGTCAGCAAATTCTAGGGCCAAATCGCGGCCTCTGACAATCCGGTAGGTTTGGATGAGGTCACCGCGTAGTTGCCTGTAATTTAAAGGAAACACATCAAGTTCAACCAGTCTGGCTTCGTAAGGCAGATGACTTAGATTCTTGACCATCTTCGTAGCCCTCGCCTGCACTCGTTCCAGCTGTATAGAATCCTTCTCAAACCACGGATGCCAGGCCTTGATGGCATATTCCAAGTGAGATCAAACAAATACCCCGTAGGTTTTTCGGAAAAGTTCCTTATCAATCTGCACAAATCCACGTCTGAGCGCAAATAAGACCTGTGTAGCGCGTTTAGCTGCCTTAAAACACTATGAAGATGGTTTAAGTGAGGATTTTATTAGAACACCGAGGTCCTTCTGTTCCTCAACAATTGAAAGGGGCTGCCCATTGAGAATGTATGTAGGGATCATCCTCCTCACTGGTCATTCTTATACGCAGTTTTAGGACCACACACTTCCCAACGTTAAAATTTAAGAGCCAACGAGCAGACCAGCTGCTAAGACGTTTGAGATCCTCTTGAAGTGCGTGCCTATCGAAATCAGATCTGATGACCCTCCACAATTTAACATCATCTGCAAACATGATGGCGCTGCAATCCAGGTCGTCGACACAGTCGTTGATGTACACTAAGAAGAGTAACGGCCCTAATACCGAGCCTTGGGGGACACCACTGGGGAAATTATTCGTCGTTGACATCTCTGCTATTCCCTCTCAGGAATTTCAGCGTCTGGACTCTCTCGTCCATTTGGTTGCCAGTGGAACATTAGACCAACAGAAAAAAAAAATTATAATTTTCTTCTTAAAAATGTTTCCCGAGACAGACGAATTTTTGGCGTTCCCGTTGACTTCATGTATTCGTGCGGCTTCAACTATAACTTACCTATATTTTTCACCCTTTTTTCATCAATCCAGGTGAACTCCATCTTTGCACAACGAGGTCATATTTCTCGTTATCTAGAAGTTGCAAAATGTTTCCTTTGTCGGGAACTTACACCGATGGAGCGAAGGAATATGTCTCCCCTCTTGCGTAGGTTTTCGGTCTCTCAATATATTGTCCATAATTCTGGTCATGGCTATGCAACTCACAACGAGACGGTACAACAATCTTCTCTGGTCCACGGTTCAAAAACCCCCTTAACTTCACCTCCTTTATTCTTCCAATGAATCCATTAACACCTTCTCCCTCATGAAAAGGAATTTCAAACTAAGTAGCTATCAACCATGTCTTAAGCCCACCTTTAATGCCAGAGACTCCGTCTAAAGGGCCAAGACAGACTGCTTCTTCGTTTCAAAGTAGTTTTCCTTGTATTCCTACTGTTGACTTAGTCCAAAAACTGGTTCACGTCCGCCTCGTTCCAATTCCACGCTATCGACTCATGTCTCAGCTGTTAAATCTACTAAACTTATCAATAACCTGGGCAAGTCTAAGTACGCTCATAATTGAAGTTCCGAAAAGAAAAATGTCATTATAGTTGGGAAACATCCTAACCTTCCAGCATCTACTATGCGCACCAAAATATCCTTAGCAATTATTCCAACCAAAAAACTTCTGAGGCCTCACAATTAATTGACTCTACCCCTTATGGTAACAGTTTTCCAAAACTAATTGGTTCCATTTTAAAATTTTATTTTCCCCTTCATTATTCCAATATTCCTCAAAATCCTATTTAAGGCCTTCTCCTTTTTTTCTCTAACGCAGAAAATGGCCTTACTCTCAATGGATACTACCCAAATATGTTTCTCTTCAATAATCCTAATTTAGTTAACAGTATCAGCTTAGCTATTTGTAGACCACAGCAATTTCAATTTCGCCAGCGCCTTCCTCTCTACAGTTTACTTCCCCACAAAAGAGTTTTCAGTTCATTTCAGTTCAGTTCAGTGTATTTGAGAAAAATAGGCTTACGCCTTTGGAATCCCTATTTGATACAGAAAGTCGGAAGAATAATAAGCAATGTAAAAAAAGTAACAGTCAAGTGAATGCAGGCAGATTTACGTGGTACGCGGATATTGTTAATTTAAAGTAGTCACATAATCTTCCTGGTGCAGCAACCTATGTATGTCAAGCCGATGTTTAAATATATCCACAGACTGGGACATTACAATCGCCTCAGGTAGGTTATTCCACGGTTTCAAGACATGGTTGGTGAAAAAATACTTCCTCACATCCAATATTACTTGGGGCACACTTAGTTTGAATGGATGACCTCGGAGATTATTCGTAGTAGCAAGTTGGAAAAAGTCATCACATAGGAGGGCGCAATCCATGCCACGCACGATACGGAAGGTTTGTATCAAGTCTCCGGGCAACTGCCTATAACTCAGAGGATAGAGCTGTAGGTTATTTAGGCGAATCTCATATGGCAGTTCACCTTGAGCTCTTACTAATTTTGTGGCTCGTCGCTGTACCCTTTCGAACATTTTGTACTGCTGTTGGGTCCACGGTCGCCAGGCTTGGATCGCATGTTCAAGATGGGGCCTAACAAACGCACCAAAGACTTAAGAAAAGCAGTCTTCATCAAAAACTTTAAATGCCCGCTTGATAGAGTACAGCATTGAATTGGCGGATTTAGCCGCCTTGCAGCATTGCGTAGAAGGCTTCAGGTTGTCTGTCATCCAAACGCCGAGATCCTTCTGTGTGTGTGTTTCTCGGAGTGGCATACCGTTCAAAAAGTAGGGTCGCATATCAGTGACCTGATTCCGACTTCCCAGACGTAGCAGGGCACATTTGTTTGAGTTGAAGGACAAGAGCCATTTGCGGGACCACTCGTCCAATCGATGGAGATTTTCTTGGAAATCGTCTCCATCGGCAGCATTATGGATAACTTTCCAAATTTTATATCATCTGCAAACAAAGCAAAGTCACAGGCCAATTCCTGTACACAATCATTAATAAACAAGAGAAATAGGATTGGTCCGAGAACTGAGCCTTGCGGAACTCCACTCTCGATGACTGTGCGCTTTGATCGCGATCCGCCTACGCAGATCACTTGGGAACGACCGACGAGAAAATTCTTGATCCACGTAAGAAGTTTGCCTCCAATACCAAACATTCTTAACTTATAAAGGAGACGCTGGTGCGAAACACTATCGAATGCCTTCTGGAAATCAATGTAGGCCACATGCACAGTGTATTTTGCATCGAGTGCTTTTGTCCAGCTTTGCATTGTATGAAGTAAGTTCGTAACACAGATCTTCCCCTACGAAAGCCGTATTGTGCAGTTGATAAGAGGTTCTGGGTTTCTAAATAAATCATAAATTCCTTTTTGACAAGCTTCTCCATAACCTTGCAACAGATTGAGGTCAGGCTGACAGGCATGTAGTTTGTAGCAAATGCACGACTACCGCTTTTGTGAAGCGGTGTAATGTGGGCTGTTTTCCAGTCGGTAGGAAGCATTCCCGTGTCGAACGATTTCTGGCACAGAAAGGATAGCGGTTTGGCCAGCTCTCGAGCAAGTTCGAGGAGTAACTTTGCTGGAATCTCGTCGGGGCCAGGGGATTTTCATGCGTTCAGACTTTTTAATTCTTCAAAGACCGCCTCTTCTCGAAAAGAGCATATCCTGAATAATTGGTGCTCCCATAGTCTCGCAACTAGATGAAATAAAAAAACTGCTTCTCGGGTGAAAACTGACTGAAAGAACTGTGAAAAAGTGTTCAGCTTTGTTTTGAATTTCTGTAATCTCGAAACCATCATCGTTTCTCATTACAGGAATTGGGTTCCTGTTTCGTGTGCTTTTTCTTACAAAGCTGTAGAGCAATTTGGGATTGTGAACTGCTCGCTGGAGCAAATCCCTCTCGTAATCCCGTCGGCTGTTGAAGATTAAGCTTTTAACCTTGTTACTTTGCGTTTTGTATGTTTGCAAGGCTAAATTTTAATTGGATCGGCAAAATTTCTTCCAAAGCCTTCCTTTCCTGTTAATCTCTCGTTTCAGTTCCCTTGTTAGCCACTGTGGTCTGTTAGATATCCTAAGTTTTGATGGCGGACAGTGGCATTTTATTAGGTTCAACAACCACTCCTTAAATAAATTCCAGTCCTCAGAGACATTCCCGGAGAAGAAAAGATCCCAGTCCATTCGTGATGCCTCAGCTCTCATCTTGCAAAAGTCTCCCCGCCATAGATTGGGCCTGGTTTCATTCATTGCAGGTGGCACCGAATATAAACCATACTCCCATGAAAGTACTGCATGATCACTACGACCAAGTGGAGGTAGGTAGTGAACCTCGTTTTTACTGCCAGGATCTTTAGTGAAGACGAGATCTAAACAACTAGCCTGTTGTCCTCCACGCGCTCTTGTTGGAAAAAATACATGTTGTGTGAGAAGAGCTTCAAGTGTTGACTTAAGCAGACGGTAATCGAAGGACAACTTTGAGCACTGCGCCAGCAGATCGTTCCATCGAATGCTGGGTGCATTTAAGTCCCCCATTAGAACAACATCAGATCGACTACCAATCTCCTTTATGTTCTCCAACAAAAAAGTATCAGCGTCAGTGTCTGTCCCCGGTGGTCTGTAGAGAGTCATGACGTCAAGGGACTGCGATCCCCGCGTCTTTATTTTCAGCCAAATAGCCTCAATACCATTGTTAATCTTCTCTGTCATTTCACACACTGTGAAATTGCTTTTAAAATACATCGCAACTCCTCCACCCTGGCGGTGAGTGCGGTCTCTCCTGAACAACTGGTAGCCGGATAAGGCTACTTCACAATCGCTGATGTTCTGTGACAGCCATGTTCCTGTGATTGCTATAATATCGGGAGACAGAATGGCTTCCTGAATTCTCAGTTCGTCGAGCTTCGAAAGCAGACTTTGGGCGTTGGTATACAGAAATTTAAGTTGGCGGCACTCGGCCCTGCCAAATTCCGTTTGTCTCGAGTGTGCTTATACTACTGTGTCACTGCCATCATGAGCATTGGCTGGTTCCAGAGTAATGCTGCTTTTCTCTGTATCACACGTCCCTTGTAAATAATCAAACTGTTCTCTCCAGCTGTCAGTCTCCTCTTTACTTCTATCACTAATTCGTGGCGTTTCAGACGTTCTGCAGGAGAGTAGTCCGGCTGAATAAAAACCTGCTTATGAGAGTTTCGAAGTTTGGTTTTTCTCGAGAGAAGTAGCTTAGCCTCTTCCTGGTTTTCCAAGACGATTTTAATAAGCCGTGGTCTCACAGTTTCTGACTGTTCAATATCTTTTTTACCTATCCTGAAGGCTGCTCGAACGGTTATCTTCTCTCCCGAATGAAGTATATTGTTCAGCAGGTGCTGAAACAAAGCAAGATCAGCGGATATCCTTTCCTTTGAGATGTTAGCATTTGATTCAGGTAGGCCCTGGATCACAACGCAGTTCTCTCGGTCCAGGGCGTCTTTCAAGACACTGCTGAACATATTTTCCTCTGAGTGACCAGATGGATTTATTGTTATCTTTTTAAACTTTATAGCCGTGTTATGTTTTTTCCCAATTTTATCTTGCCACTCGTTTGTTTTTTCGCTCTCAGCTAAGGATTCTTTAGAACTGCTTGTATAGCCGGCCAAAGTCGAGACTGAAGTCGAAACGTTATCCAATTTGGTGGTGTTTTGGTGTTTCCCCATTGCAGATTGCCGCGGGTTTGTTCATTGGGATGCCACTACGGGCTTGTCAGAGCACCAAAGATGGGAGGATGTGATTTGTGATTCGTTTTGGTCGTCGTCCGCAGGATTCAGGGATTGTGTTCCTGCTATCCGGTCGTCATTGGTATTCACGTCCGAACTTTGTGAGTTGTTACAAGTTGTTGTTTTTGGTACTGTAGGTACTTTGGTCACTGACTTTTTAACTGTAATATTTTTTACCGTATTTCGTCGAGTATTGTTATCTTGCAAAAGCTTCCTTAAATCTGCAAGCTCATCTTCCAGTTTTTGAACTCTTAGTAGAATATAAGAACATCCCACACAAGATTCGTCCTCGTAGCCGACGGATTTGGCTGCCATTACGCTTTTTGCGCGCTTTGTTGGTCCTTGGTTGTAAGTGTAAACTGATCGAGGGCCAGTCATGGATGCCAAAGCCAGCTCAACAGGCTTTCCTTTAAAGGAAGTGTTATTACTGGTTTTGCTGCAAGCAAACAATTTCTTTGAATCCATGAATATAAAAAACACTGTGTATGCGTATGTTCTCTTTTGGGCGTATAACGAAATATTCCAACTGCGTTTGGAATATGGCGAGTATTTGCAGCAATATGAGCAAAAAAAGCGCCTTGTCGTTCAAAAACGCTTTAAAAAAACTGTAAATTGTATAAAAAATATGCAGGAACGACTCAGCCGTTTGGAGATGTCGAAGGTCCTGGATAACTTCAGATCTTCTCGAGGCTGTACACGTTTGGTTTCCTAAGTTGTTGTCAGTTTGTATTAGTGCAGAGCCTGCGTAGTCAACTTGAATAAGATGATAAACAAATTCCGATTTGATGCCGTTTTATGAGGAATTTGGGCACGAGAAAAATTCAGATGAGCAGGAAGCAAGTACGTACGTGCAGTTGAAACAGTATTGTCCGGAACAGTCCTAGTGAAGTGCTAACGGAGTTCAAATTGTCCAAGTTGGAGAACAACAAATTGGTGGTTATTTGCACACGACCTTTTTTATAAATAACGAATACCCTAGTTTGGATACTCGAACGACGCTAGATGTCATATTACTTAATGCTAGATCTGTTATAAATAAGATGGCCGAACTGAGAGTCATTGATTTCAAGTAAATGCCCGATGTTTTATGTGTAACTGAATCTTGGACCCAGTCCTTAATTTCCGACTCTTTGCTTGTCATAGAGCAGTATGACCTCTACCATTAAGACCGCATTAGCCAGCGTGGTGGTGGTTGTCTTCTCTTTATTAAAGCTTCATTTAAGTGCTTTTCATTTGATCTAGCTGTTACGTCATTCTCTGCTAATTACTGCTTCACATCCACTATCCTGTCACCCCGGAAAAAGGCGATTCTTGGATGTATTTACAACTCGCCTATTTCATCCGATGATGATGCAAAACTTTTTAAAAGGTTTAAGTTGGTTTTGGAGTCAAATTGTAACATTATAATAATCGCTGGGGATTTCAATTTTCCTGAAATTAACTGGATTTTAAACTTTTATTTACCCAGATTTTAAGCCTTTCCTCGATACCATTAATTTTTCTTAATGGTCCAAGCTTGTCCGTTCTTCAACGAGAGACAAGCGTGTTTTAGCCCGAATTTTCACAAATGACATTGCTCCTCTCTTCGTTGATTTTAAGCATGGCCTCTTCCAAAGTGAACATTCACTAATTTGTTGTTGCCTTCCAATTTTCTCATCAAAAAGGCTAGCGCCATGCGTACCTATCATGCTTTCGACCTCGCAGATACGAGCTTAATTAGTAACATTTCGGACTCATTGGACTGGCAGCATCTCTCCTCCATGAACGACGCAGCAAGTCTTTGAGACTTCATGTCAGATTTTTCAAATAACATCCTAGAATTTGTGCCAAACAAAATCGTCAAGCCCTATGCTTCGGAATCCACCGTTCCTCAGTTTCTTTTGCTAAGTCTAAATAAATTGAGGAATCAGTTAAAATATCAATATACTCGTTCGTTATCTGTACAAATAATGATTTCAGAGATTTTTGAATTAGCCTCTAAGATTCATCTTGCACGTGACAGACAGAGGGACTCTTGCACACTCAGTAAGCAAAAGTCTGCAAAATCTTTTGTTCTACTGGTCCGCCGTCGATTTTTCTCTAAACGAGGTTATGAAATTTTTCCATTACTAAATGAAGCTAAAACCTTTGTTCTCGAGGACTCTGAAAACGCAGAATTGTTATGTGCGTTCTTTGCAAATCATCTGACAATGCCTGTGAACAGGCATTAAATATAACTATTAGTATTATCCTACGATGGAATCTGCACCGTTTCCGACGTTTTAGGCATACTCATTCAATTTTATCAGCACCATTGATTTCGCTTAGAACTAATTCGTAAGCAAATTAGTTGCCTAAGAACCTCGCAATCTTCGGGGACTGAAAGTGTCCCAAATTCAGTTATTAAGAGTGCCGAGCTTCCCTCGATTGCTTAGCCATATATTCTCAGCTTATCTTTTAAAAGGATTCTCTCCTGACTCATGGAAGACATCTATTATTCTTCCTGTCTTCAAGGCATGATCTCGTTCGGATGTAAATAATTATCGAGGCGTTCACGAAACCCCGGCTCTAGCAAAATTTAGTGAAAAAAAATTATTTTTTATAAAATTCTCGACTTTTGCCTAAAAAACAAGCTCTTAAGCAACTCGCAATATCGTTTTCTACCTGGTTGATCATGCGAAGTGTGTCACTACGCTTTGATTAACCTCGTCACTTACTTCGTAATGAGCAGCAGTCAATGGTTGCGATCTACTTTGACCTGAGCAAAGCCATCGACAAGGTACCGCACAGACATCTTCTGTGAAACTGGAAGCCCTCAGCATCCGGCCTCCTCTTCTTGACTTCATTGGTTCCTACTTGTCTTACAGCAGCCAGAAGGTCTTAGTAGGTATTACTGATTCAACGCCTCAACCGATCACGAGTGGCGTTTTTCAAGGCACCGTTCTAGGTCCCCCTCACTTCATTCTGTACATAAACAAAATTTCAACTTTACTCAAAAATTCACAAAATGTCGTTTACGCTGACGATCTCAAGTGCATTTATTCATTTTCTAAAGACACTGTTAATAGTTGCGTTGACAAAATCAACACTGATCTACTTATGCTCTCACGTTGTAGCTGTACTTGGCAGATGGAATTTTCTCCATCCAAGAGCAGTTTTTTGTGTTTTGGCCCTGCAAAGCTTCCTGGACCCCTAGTATTTCAAAATAGTACACTTTTAGAACGATCAACCATAAAGACTAATGTCTAAGTTACACGAATAAGCTAGCATTATTACCTCATGCAGGTCAAATTTCTGCAAAAGCTGCACAGATATGTGGTTTGATATCACATTCTTTCTTCCTTCCGGAAATAAAGTTAAGCCCGTACCGCAAAATTGTTCTTCCTATCCTAGAATACTGCTGTCCCCTATTTGGGCTGATGAACGCCTCTGACCGCAGTAAGATTGAGAAAAGAAAAGTTCAGAGAGTTTTACTCGAACACTTTCAAGATCAGTTCAGTGTATTTAAGGAAAATAGGCTTACGCCTTTGAAATCCCCTATTTGATACAGAGAAGTCGGAAGAATAATAAGCAATGTAAAAGAGTTTTACAGTCAAAGTGAAGATGCAGGCGGATTTACATTTGGTACTTGCGGATGTGATTAAAGGTGAAGTAGTCACATAATCTTCCTGAATTGCGGCAACATGTTTGTCAAGCCGATGTTTAAACATATCCACAGACTGGAGACATTACAATCGCCGCACTCAGGTAGGTTTATTCCACGGTTTCAAGACACGGTTGGTGAAAAATGCTTCACCACATCCAATCTTAGGGGCACACTTAGTTTTGAATGGATGACCTCAGAGATTATTCACGTAGTGACAAGTTGGAAAAAGTCATCACATAGGAGGCCTGAAAATCCATGCCACGGACGATACGGAAGGTTTATCACAGGGGAATCTCTGCCAACTGCCTATAACTCAGAGGATGGGCTGGCAAGGTTTTTAGGCAGATCTCATATGGCCAGTTCACGTTGACCTCTTACTAATTTTGTGGCTCGTCGCTGTACCCTTTCGAGCATTTGTAGTCCTGTTGGGTCCACGGTCGCCAGGCTTGGATCGCATATTCAAGATGGGGCCCAGCTCGACGTACCAAAGACTTTAAGAAAAGCAGTCTTCATCGAAAACTGGAAATATCCGCTTGATAGAATTACAGCATTGAATTAGCGGATTTAGCCGCCTTGCAGCGATGCGTAGAAGCTAGGTTGTCTGTCATCCAAACGCCGAGATCCTTCTGTGTTTCTCGGAGTGGCATACCGTTCAAAAGTGGTCGCATATCAGTGACCTGATTCCGACTTCCCAGACGTAGCAGGGGCGCATTTGTTTGGGATTTGAAGGACAAGAGCCATTTGCGGGACCACTCGTCCAATCGATGGAATTTTCTTGAAATCGTCTCCATCGGACAGCATTTTGATAACTTTCCAAATTTTATATCGTCCTGCAAACAGCAAAGTCACAGTCAATTCCTGTACGTCGTTAATAAACAAGAGAAATAGGATGATCCGAGAACTGAACCTTCACGGAACTCCACTCTCGATGATTGTGCGCTGATCGCGATCCGCCTACGCAGACCGCTTAGAACGACCGACGAAAATTCTTGATCCACGTAAAGAAGTTTGCCCTTATTTTAAACATTTCTTAGCTTATAAAGGAGACGCTGGTGCGGGAACACTTTATCAGAATACCTTCTGGAAATCAATGTAGGCCACATGCACGGGTGTATTTTGCATCGAGTGCTTTTGTCAGCTTGCATGAGTATAAAGTGGTTCGTAACGCACGATCTTCCCCTACAGAAAACCGTATTGTGCAGTAGATAAGAGGTTATGGGTTTCTAAATAAATCATCCATACCTTTTTGACAAGCTTTTCCATAACCTTGCACAGCAGATTGAGGTCAGGCTGACAGGCCAGTAGTTTGTAGCAAATGCACGACTACCGCTTTTGTGAAACGGTGTAATGTAGGCTGTTTTCCAGTCGGTAGGAAGCATTCCCGTGTCAAACGATTTCTGGCACAGAAAAATAGCGGTTTGGCCAGCTCTCGAGAACAAGTTCGAGGAGTAACTTTGCTGGAATCTCGTCGGGGGCCAGAGTTTGCATGCGTTCAGACTTTTAATTCTTCAAAGACCACCTCTTCTCGAAAGAGCATATCCTGAATAATTGGTGCTCCCCATAGTCTCGCAACTAGATGGAATAAAAACTGCTTCTCGGGTGAAAACTGACTGGAAAAGAACTGTGAAAAAGTGTTCAGCTTTGTTTTTGAATTTCTGTAATCTCAGAAACCATCATCGTTTCTCATAACCGGAATCAGGTTCCTGTGCTCTGTGCTTTTTCTTACATAGCTGTAGAGCAATTTGGGTTGTGAACTGCTCGCTGGAGCAAATCCCTCTCGTTATCCGTTGGCTGTTGAAGATTAAGCCGCAGCCTTGTTCCTTTGCGTTTTGTATGTTTGCAAGGAGGCTAAATTTTCATTGGATCAGCAAATTTCTTCCAAAGACTTCCTTTCCTGTTAATCTCTGTTTCCAGTTCCCTTGTTAGCCACTGTGGTCTGGTAGATATCCACTAGAGTTTCTGATGGCGGACAGTGGCATTTTATTAGGTTCAACAACCACTCCTTAAATAAATTCCAGTCCTCGAGACATTCCGGAGAAGAAAAGATCCCAGTCCATTCGTGATGCCTCAGCTCTCATCTTGCAAAGTCTCCCCGCCATAGATTGGGCCTGGTTTCATTCATTGCAGGTGGCACCGAATATAAACCATACTCCCATGGGAAAGTACTGCATGATCGCTACGACCAGAAGTGGAGGTGAGGTAGTGAGAAACTCGTTTATACTGTCAGGATCGTTAGTAGAAACGAAACGAGATCTTACCAACTAACCTCTGTTGTCCTCCACGCGCTCTTGTTGGAAAAATACATGTTGTGTGAGGAAAAGCTTCAGAGTGTTGACTTAAGCGAGATTGTGATCGAAGGACAACTTTGAGCACTGCACCAGCAGATCGTTCCAAAAGATGCTGGGTGCATTAAAAGTCCCCATTAGGAACAACATCAGGTCGACTACCAATCTCGCTGTATTTTCTCCAACAAGCAGAGTATCAGCGTCGAGTGATCTGTCACGGTGGTCTGTAGAGAGTCCATGACTTCAAGGGACTGCGATCCCGCGTCTTCCGAAATTTTCAGCCAGAATAGCCTCAATACCATTTGATTAATCTTCTCTGTCATTTCACGCACTGTAGAGTGCTTTTTAACATACATCGCAACTCCTCCACCCTGGCGGTGAGGTGCGGTCTCTCCTAAACAACTGGTACCCGGATAAAGGCTACTTCGCATCGCTGATGTTCTATGACAGCCATGTTTCTGTGATTTCTATATAATGTCGGGAGACCGATGAAGCTACCTAAATTCTCAGTTGGTCGAGGCTTAGAAAGCAGACTTTGGGCGTTGGTATGCACAGGGGTGTTAAGTTATCGGCACTCGGCCCTGCCAAATTCCGTTGTCTCGAGTGTTTCAATGCTACTGTGTCACTTTGCATCGGTAGCTTTGGCTGGTTCCAGGAAGTAATGCTGCGTTTCTCTGTATCACACGTCCCTTGTAAATGAAATCAGAGCTGTTCTCTCAGCTGCAAAGTCCTCCTCCCGGTCATTTCTATCCACTTTCAAATTCCGCGGCGGTTTTCCAAGACGTTCACCACTTGGGAGAGTAGTCCGGCTAACCTGCTTATGAGGAGTTTCGAAGTTTGGTTTTTCTCGAGAGGAAAACTTAGCCTCTTCCTTACAGTGCAAGACGATTTTTGATGAGGCCGTGGTCCTCACAGCTGCTGACTGTTCAATATCTCCTATCCTGGAGGCTGCTCGAGACGGTTTATCTTCTCGCGAGATGAGAGTATATCGTTCAGCGGAGTGCTAGAGCAAAAGCAAGATCAGCGGATATCCTTTCCTTTGATGATGTGTTAGCATTTTGAGTTCAGGTAGGCCCTGGATAACAACGCAGTTCTCTCTCGGTCCAGGGCGTCTTTCCAAGACTTTACTGCTGACCATATTTTCCTCTGAGTGACCAGATGGATTTATTGAGATCTTTAAACTTTATAGCCGTCTTATGTTTTTCCCAATTTTATCTTTTCCACTCATTGGTTTTCGCTCCTCAGCTAAGGATTCTTTAGAACTGCTGGGATAGCCGGCAGAGAATCAGAGACTTAAGTCGACGTTATCAATTGAGTGAGTGTTTGGTGTTTCCGTGCAGATTGCCGCTGAGTTTGTTCCTTGGGATGCCACTACGGAAGCTTGTTAGAGCACCAAAGATGGGAGGGATGTGATTTGTGATTCGTTTTGGTCGTCGTCCTTAGGATTCCAGGAGTTGTGTTTCCTGTTACATCCGGTCAAAGTCCAATGGTCATTCGATCCGACACATTTGCAGGTTGTTAAATGTTAGTTTGTTTTGGTACTGTAGGTGTTTTGAGTCACTGGCTTTTTAGCATATGTCTTCTTTACCGTATTCTGCGTCGAGTATTGTTATCTTGCAAAAGCTTCCTTAAGTCTGCAAAGCTCATCTTCCAGTTTTTAGAACTCTTGAGTAGAGACATATAGCACGCTGCGGGTTCGTCACCAGTAGCCGACGGATTTGGCTGCCATTACGCTTTTGCGCGCTGCTGGTCAGCAGTTTGTAAGTGTAAACTGATCGAGGGCCAGTCATGGATCACCAAGCCAGCTCAACGAGGCTTTCCTTTAAAAGGAAGTGTTATTACCGGTTTTGCTGCAAAGCAGAAGCATGAATTGCTTTAGATCCATGAGTATACACTGTGTAATAGTACGTATGTTCTCTTTTGGGCGTATGTACGAAATATTCCAGCTGGGTTTGGAATATGGCGAGAATATTCGCAACAATATATGAGCAGCGCCTTGTCGTTCAAAAACGCTTTAAAACTGTAAAGTGTGCTCAAAACTCTTATGCAGGAACGAGCTCAGCCGTTTGGAATGTCGATCTTTCAGATCTTCTCGAGGCTGTACGTTTGGTTTCTACACAAAGTTGTTGTCAGTTTGTATTAGTGCACAGGCTGCGTATTCAACTTCAGATAAGATGATAAACAAATTCCGATTTGATGCCGTTTTATGAGGAATTTCGGCACGAGAAAAATTCCAGATGAGCGGGAAGTAAGTACGTGCGTGCAGTTGAAACAGTATTGTCAGAACAGTCCTAGTGAAGTGCTAACGGGTTCAAATTGTTTCAAGTTGGAGAACAAAAATTGGTGGTTATTTGCACACGACCTTGACGTATTTTCTCTTCCTGGATCCTGTATCCCTTAGACGGATAGATGCCAGTTAGCAAATAGTAGTTTCTGTGGAGGTTAGGACTCGAAGCCGGTCTCTGCTTCCTGTTATTTCGCGTTAACTCTGGCCAGATCTCCCACGAATTAACGCTCTCACTCCGGTAGATCGACCCTAGCTTCACTCGTAATTTGTTCCTCCATGATCATTAGATCATGCCTAAATGATTGAGAAAACAAAAGAAGTTTTAGTAGGTTCCTCATACTCAAGTGCTACTATTATTGTTGGTGGTGTCCTTCGAGGTACCAAGTCCTAATAACAATTCGGACGCGGAATCGGACTCGAATCGGATCCGAGGGTACGAATTTTCGGACGCGAATCGGATCCCCAGCCATGACTACGGAATTCGGACGCGAATCGGATCAAAGAAATTCTTATCTCGTTTTTCAGCCGCACGGCGGAACCCTAACTCCTTTGGTTGACGCCCATACTGGCTAAACGGTTAAAAGAGCGAGTCGTTACATCTAATCGAGATAGTTATTAACTGATAGGATTGACTCGCGGAGGCTGGGCGACGCAATTAAAATATATTTTGTTTAAAAAATATGCAAAGCGTAAGTGTACAAAAATAAAATCTTATAAATTTCTCCTAATCAGTAGTCCTGTGTTGATGGACCCGGCGATCCCTCAGCCGTTTCATGAGAAGTATCCGCCCTGTAATGAAAGACAATAAAATTAGCGAGTGATAGTGGAGTAAAACAATGCGCATGTTTTATGTAGTAAATGTTTTATACAACGTTGATAATTAAAATCTACTTACCGTCATCACGGTGCCCCAGTGCTGCCTTTCTGCAGTCGACTATGCCTTTTTAAAGGAATTTTTTGAAAGCTCGTTCTAGCTTCCAATTCGTCGCCTTTTACAGATATTCCAAGATTGAACCTGTATTGCAGTGCACATGAATTAGTTCATGCTAGAAATGTGTAACCCACCAGTAAGACTGATAATTAATGTCAGAAAACCTACTAATTGCTGTCTATATGCCCTCTGCGGCGGCTGGTTGGGGCATCTACTTCCGTCAAGGGCGATGCCGTGTGGCCGCCAATTCCACTTTCTAAATACTGCAAAGCCTTATTTCTTGCATTTGGCTTTGCATTATCCATCAGAGGCTTTGCTTTGATGGCTGATTGGCTAAGATCTTCTTGTTTTATTGCAATGTATAGCTGAACGCCGATCCCGTCTGGGAAGTTATCTATGGAAGGTAGTGACACATGTGAAGGAGACTGGAAAATGAAGCATAGTTATGCTAAAACCGCCGCTACCGGTTGTTATTTCGTATTAGTGGCGGTGGTAATTGTTCTGCATGCACCTATGACAGCAAGGAGGAACAGGATGTTCAGAGCAAAAGGCGATTGGAATCTATAGAGATGATATGAAATCAATCTTTAGACATAATGAGCTACAACCCATGCAGGAAAAAGGGATGATGAAGATGCAAAATAGTTCACAAACAATGGGCTCCATAATTCTACCTAGGATAGGCCAAAACCCGCGCTTAGTTTTTCTTATGTATAGGGGCCATCAATGGCTAAAATAGGATTACAAAAGAAATATTGCCTATTAGACGCCAAGGCACAGTTAACTGTTTCACAAGTACTGCCGATGATCGTACTCTGCGCATTGCCGTCGCCGTTTTATCCTTTTCCCGAGCTTCCGGCGTTCGTGCGTCTGCAGGAAGGTCAGAAGTCAACCCGTCACTTATAATGCTAGAAGACTGCTCTGGAGCAGATAATGGCATACGCGAGCATGTTACCCAAAAGCCCTCATAACCTCACCAGAGCATAGAGTTCCTCTTCGAGGTGTAGGGTATGCGCGAAAGAGTTGTCACAATTCCTGATATCAGATCCACATCAGTAATTAATCGAAACTTACATCCTCATCAACAGAAATCTAAGTCATCATATATGACGAACTAGAGGAAAGGAGTCAAGATGCCACGACGATTAGGATGGAGTCGGATGGATACATTTTCCTCATATTCTCGAAAGCAATTTGACGTAAATCACCCAGAAAGGCAACTGGGCGCATCTCCTAAATGTTTCGGCGATACTGCTCTGAAGCATTCTGCAAGAATAGGCGAAAAAACGGTCGAGTATAAGACAGAACAGAGGGTGCAGGCAGTTAAGCGAACGCGTCACTAGCACGACAGCGCAAAAGTGGCATGGCGTACCGCGGATTCCAACCCAGCTCAGTGCCGATCGTTGCCAATAACCTGCGCGCATTCTCTTGC
Organism: Schistocephalus solidus; assembly: GCA_017591395.1. Lineage (NCBI taxonomy): Eukaryota > Metazoa > Platyhelminthes > Cestoda > Diphyllobothriidea > Diphyllobothriidae > Schistocephalus > Schistocephalus solidus. The sequence continues at coordinate 28,608 of WEDG01006919.1, read as the reverse complement.
GCCATTAGCGTCACGTCATCCAAGGGAGTTCACTAGCAATAATCAAATTCCAGATCACAATTGACGTACGACCGTTCAGGCCTCAGATCGTATTTCATTGCTAAGAATTAATAGGTCCTTTATTTACATTCTTGTAAATGAAATATTTCATCGAAATGGATTAAACATTATAATCTTTTATTTATGCTATCAAATGCGTGTGTTATTCTCTAACTCTACGACCGAACGGTGCCTACGAACAAATTCCACTCAGACAGGACGCTCTTTCGACTGGAGCTCGACATGGCTAATGGGTTCTCACCTGCAAAGTGTCGCTACATGAGTTTTGGGCCTGTAAGGAATGCCGCAACTATCTTATCTTTGAAGGTTGCCCTATGGTGAATGTTCCTCCTCGGGCAGCTTTGCCGTAGTTAGATCTTTCGCCTCATGCCATTAGAATTGCGGCCAAAGAAGCTCAGATTTGCGGCTTTATTACTCATAATTTCTACGCTCCTGAAATCAAATTAGGACTTTATCTTATGTTTGTTCTTCCCCGTTCTTGAATTTTGCTGTCCTTTCTTTTGGTTTTAATGGAGCAAGATCAGCCGTTTAAAAATTGAAAATGTCAAGGCGACTTCACGAAAAACTCTATATCCGGCTCTTTAACTTCTTTCTACTGAACAAGATGCAGCTAATGGAAGCTAACGTTTCTTTGGGTCAGGAGACTTGAAATGAGCTTTTTGTCTCCTTTTCCGACTAAAATAATAGCTCAACTCTCCTGACTTTCCGTGCATTGCCCCGTTAGTGTTTTGCTTACAACCTAAGGAAATTCATTGTTACCTCCCTGCATCCTCACGTGTAAACTCTCTCTTTTCTTTGCTTCAGGTATAGTGATAGCGGATAACTTGCCAGTTAGAGAATTAGGTCGTTAAATAGTATCTGCATTCAAGCGAAGACTGCACATTTATCTTAACACTAATTCTTTTAACCTTTTATTTTCCTCATCTCCACGCAAGCACCATGAATCGGAGAAAGGACCGTCAAGGGAATTTAAGGATTGAATTGAAAAAAGTGACCCTCTTGAGCTATAGCTCACTACCTCAATTCCCTTCCCATAAGCTGCAGGTATCTCCTTATATGCCGTGCCTCCAAACGGTGGCATCATTCCGGACGTTCTCACGTTCAATTAGTCCCGCGAGTCTAAAATGCTGCGACTTCTTTGGATACTATTAATCATCAGAATTCAATTATGGATCCTACGATGCGTAGGACTTAAGTTCATTGACGCATTTTCGTGAAGTTTTTGTTTCATACGCCCTAAGTGATCAAGGAACAGATCACCTCGACGTTTCAATGTCATTATAGACTGCTGCTTCAGTATTACCCTACCCTCTCTACCACCTGACCATTTTTTGCTAAACTGGTTTTTTTCTCTATCTTCTATTCCAAAGATGAAGGCCATTTTGAACTCTACCTCATTTTTATAGTAGGAAGTTTTTCGTGCCTATTTATTTCAAGTTCACCACAAATTTTTAGAAACATTGCTAACTGTTGACATGGCAAGGACAAGTTATGTATTTGTACATTTATCTGCACAAATTATCGCCTTTGTTTCATTACTAATGCGCTAGACGAATTCACCACCGGTAAAACGCAAATGCTCAGGACCACAAATTCCTAGTTTCACTTTCCCGTAGCTCCACGGCTAACCGGTCTCAGTTTTTGCTACTTCGTATGCTTTCCTTGTGGAATAATCTTCCTGCAAATTAGCGTTGTCGCGTCTACATTGGCTATTTTTCCAAGAAACCAAAAGTGCTTAGACGTTTAACTTTCGGAAGATATAAAGTCCTTATTGTCTGTTTCAGCCCCAAACTCGGACCGTTATTGTGCGTTGAATTGAAGGTTGGGTGGTTTGGATCTGCTTCCCTCATTTTAACGACCAGCAGTACCCAACTCTTACTGATAACCTTCTTGATACTTTCCTCAGATTTTTAGCACTGACGATATAGATCTCCAGGTTCTGTTATTGACCGATCGAGGAAGGCAGTTTCGGTAGTTTCGCCTCTTTGTCAGCGGACTATGCGGTCAGCAAAGGTCGCATCTCGAATGATGAGGCTCATAGGCTCTGCTACTCTTCGTTTCGGGCCATATTTGTCTACGGTGAGTTTCGTCCTCTCTCTACCTCCACTGGAGTGTTTATAAACGGTAATCGCTGACTACTATTATCTGTCACCCGAGCACGCTTTGTTTCGAACCTCACTACGTGTGTCAGCAACATCACAATACCCGTCCCATTGCGGTGGCTATGGTAATAATGAAGCAGTTTTTCCTCGCTATCTTTTAAAGAGTGGCGGCTCGCCGAACTCCGTACTCGATTTGAACCCTAGGAGTTTTCTACTGATTCTTTTCCAGTTCACCGTGTAAAGTGCGAACGAGTGCGGCTTTTGCTTTTAAAATGGCAAAATCGTACTGAATCGGATATGTTTACCATACTACTCGATACTGCTGTTCATGGATGCTCACATAGTGCAGCAATTTTTCACTTTGTATTTATTTAAAACCATGGTACTGAAGTTGTATTGAATGCTCTGGTAAATATAATTGTATTTATTTTATTTATGACATAGTCCACTTTTACCAAGCTGGCGCGAGTGACCTTAATTCATCCCATTAATTGGGTCCTTTGAAAGAACGAGGTCACAGAGCAGATTCGCCATTTGAGCCTCCTTAATATCTGGTTGGAAACCTATCTGTTCCTGGACGAGAAGAGATTCAAATGAGCTTCCAATAGTTTTAGAGCTAAAAGAATGCCGGGAACCTTTTACGGATAATGTGTTCCAGTCAATCGATAGCGTTGCATTGATATCCGGCGATAACTGTATCAGGTCAGGCGCATCCTTTGAATTCTTCCAGACATTTATCTCGTAAATTTCCGGAGTTTGATTGGCGATCTGTAAAGAGTCAAAGAGTTCAGTTTGTTTCATATATCTTTTACGTTTATCAAAACTGCTTCGCAATCAACCAAAGGGGCAGAAGCGGATTTCTGCGTTCTCAGATGATATAGTTGCTCTGTTGACGTAGATTGCTATCCCCACCTTTTGGTCTGTATCTCAGCGGAAGAGTTGATATCCATTTATGGAAGTTTGCTTTCCAATATTTCGCCAAACCAAGTTTCATATAAATAGAAATGGCATTCAGGTTTACATCGGATATCCATACTTTCCAGTTCATATAGTTTCTGGAACAAACGCTGTGCGTTTGTATAAAAGTTAGGCTTTGGCTTGACAGATGTTCGAACAATATTGGGTTCGGGATTGTTAGAATGGTCACGTGTAATCTTATGCCATCTACTGCATCTGGAGTAGGGAGGCTACTGCTTTTGGATTGAACTGGAAGTCGATGTGTTTACGGTCATTTGTTGCATAGTAGTATTTTATTTGTGATGCGAAGCTGCCCTCCATACGCGGTATCATGGGCTTTCTCCAGAGAAATGACCTCTGGGCGTGTATAATTTCTCCATTTCAGATTTTGGGGATTTCTTTCCGCTCAGTCTGGATCCTTGAAAAATCCAGCTGAAATAAAACCGTTGGATGAGAGCTTCAAGCCTTAAGGTTTCCTGCTAAGCAAAGCTGGGCTTCTATCATTCTGCAATAGGATAAGCTTCAGTGTGGCTTGCTTGACTCATCATTTTGAATCTCCTAATTGGCCCATTCTAGAAGCTTTATGAACGGTGAACCTCGTCCTCCTTTTAAAGAGACTTTCCAAAGGTAGCTCTGGGATAGTTCCATATCATCATTATTCTTGCTTTTGGGAATTATCAGATATAGATTTTGGCTGTGCTTCCGCCACGTTTACTGCGATCCATAGGCCTCAATGGTTGTGTCTTATTTTCAGGAATAAGATTATGATCAGCTCAGATTTCAAATCGGCTTCTGCGTTCAGTGGGTTTGATGGGACACCGCAGATGCTTTGTTCTCTCCTTGATGCGGTAATCCATTGGATTCTGTTAGGGAATCAGTAGCACTGCTCGTAGTTTAACAAGCTGCGGAATTTGTTTGAGATTCATTTTATAGTTTAGGGTCCATTAAGTCTAATGTGATAGGCGGCTTTACGCTCGTCGTCTTTTCTGGTTCAGGTTTTGGAGATATGATTCAAGCCCTGGTCTATTAATCTTGGCCTTTTACTGGCGTTACTTTTCTTTTGTTTTTTGAGTTCTCTTGCTGGTTGTTTTCGTCTTGCATTTTACTGTTTGTTCTAGGGCTGCCGTAGCAGCTACTGCAAATTATTGCTGGCGTACCTTTTGTGTGATATTCTTTTGCCTTTTCCTAGTTATCAAATCCCAATGAGTTCGTTCTTATCGTCGACTGTACCTAACCTAGATAACAGGATTTTCATGTTCTCAATCTCTTCCTCCGAGATGATTGATCTTACCCAACTGACACTTGCCAGCATCACTAAATTCTGTCAGCATGTAGGTACGCCCATATTGAGCAATTAAAGTTTGGGACGAGGAAGGGTTGACACAGGTGCACGTGTATTCATTCTTCCTTCAGTGCACTATAAGATCCAGTGTTCTGTACAAAAACAGGTGTGTCGGCAGACGGTTGCTCACCAGTCGACTGCATATTAAGCTGGGACAGCAGAGTAGCAATATTCCCTTCAACATGAAGCCTGGCGGATTTAAATTCTACAAACTTCATCTAGACGGAAGAAAAGACCCACCCTGAGTCAGCACCCAATATTCGTGAGAAGGTGTCCTGAATGAAATCTAGTGACAGCTCTCTTTTAAACGAGATAGGCAGATTTTTAATTTGAGTGCAGGAAGCTCACTGTCATAGGAAAAATTAAGTTAAAACAGACGCAAAATCGTGTACAGTTAAGTTATGTATAAAGGTCAGCTTCTTGGTGATGACAAATGAAAATAAATTGCATTGAAAGAATTTGACGAAAGAGCAGACAGTGAATAAACTCTTTGGCATTTTATGGGAAAGGCATATATATTGAATGGGATTTTGGGTTTAATGAAATAGAATTTCGCTCCTGGATAAAACATAGGCGTTAGGTAGGACAGACATTCTGATGAGGCGTATGATGGTAAAGAGCGCTCCTCATCGTAGGAAAATCATGTAATGACAAGGTCTACTGCCACCACAGGTGTGATCACAACGCGTATCGACTAGCTATAAGCATAGCAAATCGGGATGCTACACAAACCTTCGCAGGCATCTTCCCTCCAGGCTTGTAGTCCAGACTTGAGCAAGAGACCATAGAGATCTTTGAGTCATAGTATAATTGCCGGAGAAGCGACCACCAATCCTCTTATTGCTGATTTCTCAGACCATTGACGGGAATCCAAACGATCGTCGGTAGTCCGTGTTGGAGTGAATAATGAGAGGGGAGAAGAATAGGGCCACAAACACCGTACAGAGGTGCAGCAGTTGCAATGGCAGGCGAAGTTGTAGCCGTTTACAAAGGAGTCAAAGAAAGAGAACCATGAAAGATCAACGGAACCATTAGCATAGTCCGATTTTTCCAAATTAGGGTCAAAATCAAGAGAGGGCTCAAAACCGACTGTAGAAGATCATCAATTTAATATTTCCTAGAAACAAAGAAAGCTGCTCACGAGGACATAGAAGCAACATGATAGAGTTTCTGAGCGTAGTACGACAGGATAATGGGCGATCGGTAATTGACTAGAATAAATCAACATAATGCGCTCAGGGTGCTAGTTGGCATGAAAATCGATGATGAATCTGAGATTTGCGCTCAGTATTCAGATTGTAATTCTGATGATGGTTATCAGCAATTGAAACATGAGTGCTTCAGAAATGAGTGCACAATGTAACGATTTGGCGATAATTTTGGAGAGCATGGGTTATGCGAAAATATCATAGTTCATTAGGGAAAACGATGCATTTAAGAAATCAGTTGTAGACGGACTTCTAAATTACAATAGTCATTTCGGAGTATGGAAGCTGCTCAGAAAGGAAGGGAGAAAATAAAAGGTAAAATTGATCAGTGTTAAGACAAATCATGCGATCTTCAGCCTTGAATGCAGATAGACTAGTTAATGACCTAATTTCAATTTGGCAAGTTATTAGAAAACTATACCTAGGCAAAGAAAGAGGCGTTTACGTGGAGGATGCAGGGGAGGTATAATTAGTGCAGACTTTCTTAGGTTATAAAGAAGGAGAGACTTACAGGGGGTAATGACAGAAGCAGGGAGGGAGTTGAACTATTATTTAGTCAGGAAAAGGAGGGCAAAGCCCGCTTTCAGAGTCTCTGAGAAGCCCAAAAGAAATTTTAGCTTCATTAAGCTGGCATCATTGAGTAGGGAAATTAGTTGAAAGGAGTCAGAAATAGGAGATTTCTTGTGATATCTTTGGACATTTCAATTTTGAACAGCTAAAGGTGTTCATTAAACCAAAGAAAGGACAGCAAAAGGATTCAAGAATGGGAAGTACAAACTATACGATAAAGTCTTAATTAAATTCCAGGGAAGGTAGAAATTATAAGAAATAAAGCCGCAGATCTAGAGCAGCTTTGGCTGTAATTCTATCGGCATGAGGCAGAAAGATCTAATTTATTGGTGTAGCTAAGCCCGAAGTCCTTGATGAAGGAACATTGAATCATAGGGCAACCTTCAAAATAAGAGGTTGCGGCAGCCTTACAGGCCAAAAACTCATGTAGCGACACTTAGTAGGTGAGAACTCCATTGCTTAGCCATGGCAGGGCTCGCCAGAAAGCGCTTCTAGAGGGCTGAGATGAGATGTTCTAGAGGCACCGTTCAGTCGTAGAGTTAGAGGAAAGGGACACGACATTTGAGGTCATCAGCATAAATAAAAGATTAGGAATGTTTGACTATCGATGAAATATCATTTCTCTACAGTAAGCATTTTCATCAAAAGGACCTAATACGTACAGCAATGAACGCACTGTACAATCAGAGTGCTGCACTTGAGTACAGAGGACCATACTAAAACATTTTGCTTTCGATCATTTGATTATGATCATAAAGAGTCAGTAGAGGGGACTGCAGAAAATCAATGAGAAACTACTGGTTTGGCTGAGTCAGTTTTATGGGAGCACTTTTATCAGATGCCCTGTACTGAGATCAAAATAGATGCAACTACAGAGAGATGATCATTACGAAAGAGGTTAGTAGATTTAGAAAAGACATGTGGCTTGGGTTTTCACAAGAGCGGTCGAAGTAAAAAGCCGTGTTAGGGAAAAGTTTGATGAATTTGATTGCTTATGCAAAATCCGTGATTTGTTTTCCAATTAGTTTTCGAAAGAGTTTGGCAGGTAGAGGGCGTTTTATGAGACACCGCGATAGTTATGAATTTCAGAGCAGGAACCAGATTTAAATACTGGTATTATAGATAGGTTTTTCCAATAATCAAGGAAGAAATTTTCGAGAAATGCTGAGAATAACTTGCTTAGTAAAGGTGGAAATCCTTAACTGTTTAATAGAGTGAGTTTGGAATGTTATCAGTTCAACCAGATGTAGATATTTTAGGTGGGCTATTTTCCTTTTGAATACATGAAGGCGAGAAATTAATGGTTGTTTAGAAGAGATTTGAAGCAGAGGTGTGGGAGTGGGATAGTTTCAGTGGTAAAGTGGTTGGCAAAAACAGAACTTTAACAACTCTGCTTTGCCCCAAATCCTCTATGTAACCAAATGGTCTGCTACAGTCAGTAAGAGGGCGGAGATACATTCGGACGACTTAGCCGATTGACCGAACATGGAAGATATGAGCAACAGATTTGAATGAATTGCCATCACTTAGTGCCCGAGACTCCCTTCACTATCTCTCACTCGCGGCCTAATTTTTCAGATGCCTACTTCAGAATGTGTTGTGCAGTCATAAATGAACTGACAAAGGAAGCACTGAGTGGATCTTTAAGTTGCTTTCGTAATAAGTCGTTCTGGAGAGAAAGTGCCCGGAACAGTAGAAAGCTATATCGTAGATGTAGAAAATCTTAAATGGGATAAAAGCCTGGATTTTTTTCTGTGAGGCTCTGCAATAGCTCACAGAAAAAGTTTAGATCGATGATTGAGACTATGCTATGCCAATCTAGTGCTTACAAAAATTATTTATCATTTCATGGTTTGTGTAAGCAAAGTCGAGAGTTGTGCATTTTAACCTCAGGCCCCAAATCAAGGAAGACAGGAAAACAACTGATTATTGCGTGATCGCTTGTGAAAAGAATCATGATGATCTAAAAATGCTATCGTTTTACTAGTAACTGATCTGACCAGTTAGGACATGTTTGAAAAGTTAATAGTATCGACCAATTTCTGATGTTATGGGCGAGTGGAATTTGCCTGCCAGTCAATGTCTGGCAGATTGAAATTCACCTACGATTATTTTGACATCAAATTGAGTGTCTGCAACTTTTTCAAATGGTTCACAGAGCTCGCTTTCATTGCCAAGAATAACACGGAGGATTATAGACACAGCCAATTAGCGCTATTGCTTGAGAGGATGACTGGAAACCAAAGCATACATTTCAGGAAAAGGACGAGGCTCAGACAGAAAGGGGATTTACAAAAGGGATGACTTAATATAAAAGGCAACCACTGCCACGTTTTTCAGCGCGGTCTTGTCGGTACAAATGGAAATTATCTTTATCAAGCGTCAGTCAGAAATAAGAGTGGAGCCCAGGATTCATTGATGCTACAGCACATCTGGATCAAGCTCAAAGGCTAATGTTCTAAAGCTTAGCCATCTGATTTACAGCTGATCTCGCATCGGGTAGAAGCTAAGCATGGAGTGTATTCCTGGGCTGCAGATTACGCTCATCAGTATAGAAGGATGAATTTGGTGGCGGAAAACGAAACTGGAAAGAAAGAGCGAGAAGGTGACAGAAACGAGGTGCTCTGGCCTAAAGAGTTTGTCAGGGAATGTTGCTGTCAAGAGAACTGAGAGTTATTGTACAACGGCATATTTTGCAGTGAAAACCTTGGAAAGTAGTATGTTGTGCCGGTAGTAAAGATGTCTGCAATGGAGCTTTTCAGTGCAGAACGGCTAAACGCGGTCATTGCAAACCAAAGGGAATGGGCATGGGTGTTCCAAGAATAGGAAGGACAAACCATTCGATAAATTCTTCATTTTAATTTAGAAGGAAGATATAAATTATAAGAAGAAGCCACAAATCTGGGCAGCTTACGCCCCAATTTATTGACATGAGGCGACAGATGTAAAATTATTTGTGTAGCTAAAAGGCACCTAAGGCCTTGACGATGGAACATTCAATCCTTAGGGGTGTCTTGAAAAGTAGCCGGTTTTGGTAGTCTTTCAAAGCCCAAAGCACATGTAACGACATCTAGAAGGTGAGAATTCCATTTTACACGTTGAGCTCCACGCGGAAAGGAGCATGCAAGTCCGCGCTGGGTTTCTTCTACAGTGCATTGTTGGGCTAGAAGATTTAAGAGAAGGGATATATAAACATTTAAAATCGTCCCGCATAAAAAGAGACTGAGTGTTTAACTGCGGATGGAAATATCATAAGCTCAAAGCAAAGAAACGAAAGAAAGGGAGACCCTAAGCGCGAGGTGCAGCAGAAGAAGGACACCGCTTATAGTAGGAGTCTCAGCTAGAAAATGAGGGACCACCTAAGACCTTTTTGTTTACGATTAGTTAGATGAAGCACGAGATGAGAGGTGTTAAAGAGGACTACGAAGTCACAAAACTGAATTTAACTATGACTCTCCTCTGACACACATTATCAAGGGCCTTGCTAAGAGCAAAATTGATAACGACCACAGAAAGATGATCATTACGATAATAAAAGTGGTAAAAATGGGAGATGTCCAAAGCAGCTAATAATTTCAGCTGGGGATGAGGAAATCCTAAGAAAATTAGAAATTTTCCTGCTTATCTTTCAAAAAGGGCTGCGCACCTTGACCTTGACCTTGATTAGTGGTACACTTCTGCGTAGCTTAATTCAAGAGTGCTATAGGTGTTTACTGAAAAGACTGGCGATTATCTGTGGATGCCAGGATGGAAGAAATAAAAATAAATCTCGATAACTGGTTCATGCCGAGTGGTCCAAGCTGCCTCGAGTCACTAGATAGTAGTAGAAGTAGTAGTAGTAGTAGTGAAGTAGTAGTAGTAGAAGTAGTATTGGTGGTAGTAGTGGTAGTGAAGTGGTAGTAGTGGTAGTGGTAGTAGTGGTAGTCGAGGTAGAGGAGTAGTAGTAGTAGTAGTAGTGGTAGTGAGTGAGAGGAAGTAGTAGTGAGTGGTAGTGAGAGTAGTGGGAGTAGTAAGAGTAGTAGTGGTAAGTAGTGGTAGTGAGGTGGTAGTAGGAAGTAGTAATTAGTGGTAGTGAGAAATTAGAGCAGTGTGAGTGAAAGTGGTTGGTTAGTGGTGAGTGGTGGTTCAGCAGTGGTGGTGTTAGAGGTAGTAGTGGTAGTGAGTGAGGTAGAGTAGTAGTAGTGATTCCAGTGGTAGTGAGTGAGAGTGGTAAGGTAGTGGTAATGATGGAGCGTTGTAGTAGTAGTGGTGAAGTGAAATTAGTGGTAGTAGTGGTAGTAGTGGGAGTAGGTAGTAGAGAGTAGTAGTGGTGGTGAGTGAGTGAGTAGTGGTGAGTAAGTGAGTAGTGGTAGTGAGTGAGTAGTGAGTAGTAGTGAGTAGTAGTGATAGTGAAGTAGTGAGTAGTGGGATTAAGTGGTGAAGTAGTAGTAGCAGTAGTGGTTGTTGTTGTTGTTGTTGTTGTTGTTTTGTAGTAGAAGTAGTGAAGGCCTCAAGGGTTTGAGGTAAGTAAGCTCACAGCGTTTTTGGTAGGATAGGTTTCGGTGTTCTGAAGAGAAAATTCTTTTGTAAAGAAGTGCTGGACTGATTCTATCTTCTTCCATTCACTAGCGTGCAGAAGGCTAAATAGAAACGAGCAGTATTCTAGACTAGGTCTGACATGCATTTTATAAAGACTGGTTCTAATATTGGTGGTTTTAAAATTTCTAAGAAAAAAACCAGTAGTTCGGAGTGCTTGCAGTACAATCAGGTTCAGTTCCTGACAGCTTAAGAACACAATCTTTTATCATATATGTTGAAGGATTATAGGCATTGCCGTTGATGACCCTATTACTTTAAAGTTATAATTGCATATATACAGTAAATATAAATGAATAAATTGTATATTTAAGGCCCAGAGGGCCCAATCATTACAAATTTAGTATTGCGGTATAAATAAATTCAAAGTGGATAATCAACTGCACTATGTGAACAGCTATATCAACAGCAGAAATAGGTAGTATAGTAGGCATATCCGATTCAGATCGTTTCTGCCATTTTTAAAACAATAGTCAACAATCTTTGGAGTATACGGTGAACTAGGAAAAGAAGCAGTGACTCCTATTGTTAAATTTGGGGTGGAGTTCGGCGAGCCTGCAAATGTAAAAATCTAAGAGAAAAATTGCTCCTCTAAAAATTAATAGCTAGAGTTTGATGGGATTGGCACGATGCAATGGGATAGAACGGTGATGTTGCGACAATTTATGAGGGTTCGTGCAACGCTCGTTGTCGGGTGAGAGATAATATAACAGCCAGAGCTACAGTTTATAGCCATCAGGAAGGTGAGAGAGGAGGAACTCATCGTGGACAACAGGGTCAAAACGAAGAGGGAACAGTAGAGGTCACGAGATCATCACCGAGATGTGACCTTGCTGACTCGCATAGTCAACCAACAAAAAGGTGAAAACATCAGAACCTGCTACGATCATCAGACAGGTCCCAACAGTGGAGAAAAGCATCAAGATTGTTAAGGTTGGCGATGATAGTTGGGCAACACCCTGTGTATCCGACTCCGAACTCCTATTCTAGGCTACGCTTTCACATTCGGAATGATCGACACGAGGGCCGTGGTGGAGGAAGTTGTATCTATTTTAGGCAGCCACTTACATTTCTGCCGTTGGACTTTCGACAATTTACCGCGGCAGAAGAGAGCTGTTGGCTCCGAGTAGTTCTAAAAGATAACTACTCTTTACTTGTTGGTAGTGTCTATCGCCCACCCAATGCCAGCGAGGATTACGTTTCTTGTCTCTCGCTGGCATTTCACGCTGCAGCTGACCTAAATCTGAAGTACTTCTTGATTGCAGGTGACTTCAATCTTCATGAAGATCATTGTTTTTTACCTTCCGGTCCTGCAAAGTTCGAATACCTACTTGATATAGGCATGTGGTACCAGGTAGTTGATTTTCCCACCCGAGGATCCAACATAATTGATCTTATCTTCTGCAGAGGTTTTTAGTCATTGTCAGTGTCACCTTTAGACCAACTTGGGAATTCTGACCATGCATTAGTTCTTTCTACACCTAGAACTAGAGGCAGATGAAACGTTTTCCAAAATATTTTTCCGTGATTTCAGACCAGCAAATACGAGGGAATTGCTAACACATATAAATTCCCACGAATGGACTAACTTTTTGTATGTTCGGATGTGAGTATTTGTACTGATGCTTTGTACCAAATTCTAGGTCCACTCATTTCTCGTTTTGTTCTTCGTAAGAAAAATAATTAATGTCAAGGATGAAATTCTACCTCTCTTTAACATTCCGCCGTAGACTGCATATAATCTCCCGTCGTTTTCATCTATCAAACGACACTTCCGTCCTGCCCTTGATACAACAAATCTCTAAAAGAGACAAAGAGGCTGTCTGACGAAAAACGACTAGCTTATGAGGTCAACTTTGCTGAAAACCCTTCGTTAAAATGTTTCGAAGCACTTTTTCGCACACAGTAAAAGCATAGAGAAAAATGCAGCACCCCGTACTTCGAGACGCCTTTTAGGAAACCCTATGGCTGCCACTAAGTTGACTGCTGATAGCTTCAATGCTTTCTTGTCTAGAACGTTTAGTGAACATACTGTCGCTCCCTTTCCTAACCTCCGGGTTTTGGACCGGTAACGTCCTCGAAACCATGACTTTTTACCCGCTGGGACGTGACCGTAGCCATTCGGCGTTTTTCGTCAATCTTACAGTCCTTGACCAGATGGCGTCCCGGTCAGCGTTCTAAAGGCGGATGCAAAAGATATATTTCCGTCCCTTCTGTATAAGATATTTAATCTTGCTCTTGAAAGTGAAACTTTCCCTATTTTATGGAATGAATCGCACATACTGCCTATACCCAAACACGGCCGACCTATGTCATTTGACGACTTTATGCCAATAAATACACTACCAGCAGTCTCGAAGATCTTAGAGACCTTGATCAAAGACAAGATTATGCGTCACCTAACAGAAAATAACCTACTTAATGCGGCTCAGCATGGGTTTTTCGAAAAAAGGTCTTGTGACACCTGCCAGCTATCTTTCTTTGATCATGTGCTACAATCTAGAGACAGCGGTTTTGCAATTTACACCGTTTACTTCGATTTCACGAAGGCTTTTGATGGTGTTGACCATGACCTCCTACTGCTGAATCTTGCCTACTTCGGCATAGGTAACAAGCTTCTGAACTTAATATCCTATTTGAATGCTCGCGCACAACGGGTTAAAATTTCTGATGTTATCTCCAACCCCACGCATGTGAGGCGAGTTATTCAGGGCAGCCTACTCGGCCCCCCTTCAAGTTTGCCTCTTTGTCAACGGTGTTACTGATTGTTTTCTGTATGGTAGGCCACTTTATGCACGCTGACGACTTAAAAGTTGCCTATCGATATAAACCAGTCGATCGTTACATCGTGCTTGAGCTCTTAAAAAATGGTCTTCAGGCTTTCGCTCAGTGGTGTCGCACATGGCGCCTTTCGCTTTCTTGGCACAAATGCTTCGTTATGGTTATTGGCGTCAACCATCAGCCCCACCTAAACCTAGACGGTCATGAACTAAATGTGCCCGGAGTTATAAAGGATCTGGGCATATCATATTCTAGTAGTCTTATTCTGTAAGAGCACGGCACCTGGATTGTCTCGAAAAGCACGCCAAACTACTCGGTTTATTCTCAGAAATTTTAAAACGGTCAACATTAGAATCAGCCTCTATAAAATGTATGTCAGGCCTAGTCTGGAATACTGCTCGTTTCTATTTAGTCTTCTGCACGCTAGTGAACGAAAAAAGATAGAATCAGTCCAGCACTTCTTAAGAAAAATAGTTTTTTATTCAGATCACCGAAACCTGTCCTACCAACAATGCTGTGAGCTTACAAGCCTTGACCCGTTGTGGCTTCGCAGATTACAGAAGGGACTATTTTTACTGTTTAAACATTTAAACAGTTGTACATTTGACCCCCCTTACATCTCTGAGGCAGCTCGACCACTCTCGGCGCACAAGTCATCTAGATGTATTTTTATTTCTTCCTTTGGCACGTACCGATAGATACCGCCAGTTTTTTCGGTAAACGCTATAGCAATCTGGAATGATCTACCCAGAAGTATCAAAATTCAGCAAAGTTATCCCTTGTTTCCGCGAGCTGTCATTAATTTTCTACATCCCGGACACCTTCCAAAACCTTTGGGTGCTGACTCTGTGGAAGCTCTCTTCGGATCTGATGGCATTCACTGACTTTGAATCCTGTGCCGGTCTTCATGCTGAGGGGCAATATTGCTGGCTCTGCAGACCTTAATCGGCTTATTTCTCAGACGACATCGAACAGCCGTTCGCCGAAATACCTGCTAATGCAGAATACCGGATCCTTAACAATGAATGGAGAAGTCCGTTACCGGACACCTCTGTCAACGCTTCCCTGTCCTGAACTTTAATCCCACAATAAGCTGCAGTTATGTCTCCTGAAAAACACTTGAAACATTGATCAGGAGTTTTTCACTGTCAGCTTGACCCTCTACTTTATATATTTTTGACCTTGCCTGTTAAACTGGCAATAAATAAATAAATAAAAAGGAGGGGACGAAAAAGTGACTGCGAAGATTGACTATGCAGAGGATAACTAAAACATATTTTTAAACAAATGACCTATCAGGGAACTGCCTCAAAAACCAGGAAGACCCTTTTCGAAATCCAAACGTTGCGAGTTTTGGAAGGAAACAGACACTAAGGACTGTATATCTTCTGATGTTAAATGTTTTCGTTATTTGGTTTTTAAATTGCTAATGAAGATGAAAACCTAATTACGAGTGGAATATTATTCCAAATGAAAGCATATTTGGAGGCAAAAACTGAGAACGGTTAGTTGTGCAGCTAAGGTGTGAGAAAAAATGATCATGGAGGCATTACGAGTGGCATAAAGGTCGATCTAACGGAGTGAAAGCGTTTATTCATGGAAGATTTGGACTAGAGTTAACGTGAAACAGGGAAGCAGATACCGGCTTCGAGTCTACTAACCCACAGAAATTTAATGTTTGCTAACTGATATCTTCCACTATCAATTGTCGAGGAACAGAAGGACCTCGGTGTTCTAATAAACTCCTCAATTAAACCATCTTCACAGTGTTTAAAAGGCAGCTAAACGCGCGACACATGTCTTATTTGCGCTCAGACGTGGATTTTTGCAGATTGATAAAGGAACTCTTCTGAAAAACCTACGGGGCATTTTTTTCGATCTCACTTGAAATATGCCGTCCAGGCTTGGAGTCCGTGGTTTTAGAAGGATTATATACAGCTGGAACGAGTGCAGGCGAGGGGCTACGAAGATGGTCAAGAATCTTAGTCATCTGCCTTACGAAGCCAGACTGGTTGAACTTGATTTGTTTCCTCTAAATTACAGGCAACTACGCGGTGACCTTATCTTAACCTACCGGATTGTCAGAGGCCACGAGTGTGTCCTAGAATTTGTCTGCTTCTTCGAATTGACTGGGACGGAAAATCTGCGGGGTCATCCTTTTAAACTGCCGAGGAAGTTTGTCAACACGGACGTCCGTCAGAACGCCTTTTTGCAGAGGTTCGTTGGAGCATGGAACGGACTCCTGACGAGGTTGTCCCTTCAGAAACTGTTGACACATTTAAAATGCAAACTGGATACTCATTTGCTGAGAAAATATTGTACATAAAATGAAGATTGTTTCATCAGCGGCAGCTTGCACCTGGCCCACACATATCCATGACCCTACATTTTCATTTGTCAGATTTATTACTGATAACATTTATTCTATTGAAATTTTTGCATGTGAATAGGGAGCTCAAGGGGGAAAGCGTACTTCCCTAAATAAAGTGACTTAATGTGACTTTAGAGATGCTGGATCTAGAAAGATAAAATCGACTTCGAGTTAAAACCCTCTGAACTTTTTCAATCTTACTGTGGTCAGCGACATTCATCAGCCCAAAGATGGGACAGCAGTATTTTAGGATGGGAAGAACAAACAGGTGGTACAACCATAAGTTTATTTTCGGAAGGAAGAAATTGTGTGACCTAAAACCGCATATTTGTGCAGCCCTTGCAGAAATTTGATTTGCATGAGCCGATGATGCTAGCTTATTCGTGTAACTCAGACCTAAGTCTCTTATGGTTAATCGTTCTAAAAATGAATTAGTTTGAAATACTAGGGGTCCAGGAAGCTTCGTGGGACCAAAACACATGAAGCTACTCTTGGATGGAGAAAATTACATCTGCCAACTAGAGCTCCAGCGTGAGAGCATAAGTAGATCAGTTTTGATTTTTATCTACACAACAACTGGCTAGTCTTTAGAATATGAATAAATGCACTTGAAATCGTCAGCATAAACAAACTTTGTGAATTTGTGAGTATAGTTGAAATTTCATGGTCATTTTAAAAGTGTTTTTAGAGGCAAAAGCATAACATAACTTCGAATGCGTTTTTCACGTTATTATGAGAGACATTGTGGAAAAGCGCATGCAAGATTTTTAAAAAGGCTGGTTTTAAGAAATCATGTTGTGAGAATCATCTTTTTGTCAAATATTAGGCCATCCAGCCTTCTTTTTAAATCAGAAATGCTGTCGGTGGTGACGGCCTTACTTTGTACCGAGTTCCAAAGGTCGTACCACTCGATGGCTGAAGAGAAACTTTTGAGGTTCAATCGCGTGCGCTCGCTATTGACCTTGTAAGGATGAACACGTAGGTGAGTTGTGCAGGTAAACTTGAAGAAATCCTCCAATCGCAGGGATGAATAATGGCCCCGGATGATCCGGAATGTCTAGAGCAGGCTGCACCGTAAGGGCCTGTAGGAAATAGGAATTAAGTCAAGCTTTTTCAATCTGTCTTGGTATGGTTAACACTTGAGACAGTCAAACATCTTCTTTTCTCCCTGTTGCACATGTTCGAGGAGGTCAACATCTTTCTTCATCCACGGTATGCAGGTTTGTATTCCGAAATCTAAATGTGATCTCACGAAGACGCCAAAAACTTTACCGAAGAGATCAGGGAAATATGTTCAACGCACGTCTGATCTAATGCAGTGTACCTGTTACCTTCTGGACTGCTTTCTGACAGTGTTCTGAGGGCATCAAATTCGCATTTGTCCACATGCCCAGATCTTTGTGTGTTTCCTCTTTGATAACAGTTCCATTTATAAAGTATGGATGTTTCTGAGATAATTTTCGACTGGCGCTTATATGTAGGATCACACACTTGGATACATTAAACTTAAGAAGCCACCTGGCTGACCAGGCACTTAGTGTGTCGGTAGACGATTGAAACCCTTTTGCGTCGTCAGCGCAGCTGACTTCAGTCCATATATTCATGTCATCTGCAAACATGACAGCTTCATAATCTAGGTCACTGAGACAGTCGTTCACGTAGATTAGGAAGAGTAGGAGGCCCAAAACAGAACCCTGTGAAACACCACTATCTACGTTTGCCCATTCCGAGATAGATTTTCCCAAAAACAACTCTCGGTACTCTGAAAGACAACAAACTCTTGATCCAATTGAAATGTTTTCCACGAATTCTGACGTTCCAAATCTTCTGTAAAAGAAGCCTGTGTGGTACACTATCACATGGCTCCACATGGCTAATGGAGGTCTCACCTTCTAAGTGTCGCTGCATGAGTTTTGGGCCTGTAAGGCTGCCGAAACCTCTTATCTTTGAAGGTTGCCCTATGATTGAATGTTCCTCCCTCAAGGACTTGGGCTTAAGCTACACCAATAAATTAGACCTTTCGCCTCATGCCGATAGAATAACGGCCAAAGTTGCTAAGATTTGCGGCTTTCTTTTTTATAATTTCTACCTTCCTGAAATTAAATTAATACTTTATTGTATGTTTTTAATTCCCATTCAAAGTTTTCCTCGAATTCCGAAGTTCCAAATATTTTGTAAAAGAAGCCCGTGTGGTACACTATCAAAGGCCTTCTTGAAGTCAAAAAATACAACATCAACGGGATGACCCTTATCTGCCGCCGTTGTCCATTTCTCGTGCGACTGAAGGGCACTCGTGAGACAGGAACGTCCTGGACGGAAGCCGTGTTGGACATCACATAGGATTTGGTTGTTTTCCAGATAACGCATTAAGTGCCTCTTGATAATACGCTCCATTATTTTACACGCTATGCAAGTTAAACTGACAGGGCGGTAATTTTCATAGTCCAGTCGTGAACCTCCTTTATAGATAGGGGCGATGAATGCACACTTCCATTCTTCCGGGAGTTTGCTTTCTTCAAAGGACTTTTGGAATATGATGGACAATGGTAAACACAGTTCATCAGCAAATTCTCTAAGTGCTAATGCAGGAATTCTATCTGGCCCAGGCGACTTGGTAGGCTTTATACCAAGCCCATGTGGTACGCTATCAAAGGCCTTCTTGAAGTCAAAATATATGCCATCTGCTGGATAACCCTTATCTGTGGCCTTTGTTTATTTCTTGTGTGACTGAAGGGCACTCGTGAGACAGGATTATTCCAGACGGAAGCCGTGTTGGACATCACATAGGATTTGGTTGTTTTCCAGATAGCACATTAAATGTCTCTTGATAATATGGTCCATTATTTTACATGCTATGCAATTCTAGCTGACAGGGCGGTAATTTTCACAGTCCAGTCGTAAACCTCCCTTATAGATCGGGATGATGAATGCACACTTCAATTCTTCCGGGAGTTCCCCTTCTTCAACGGACTTTTGGAATTTGATAGACAGTTGTTTGCACAGTTCGTCAGCAAGAACTCTAGATGCTAATGCAGGAATTCTATCTGGCCCAGGGTCTTTTCAACCCTAACTATGGTCATTGAAATGTTTAGGTCAAGCTCCTCTGTTGTAAAGAAAGAAGAAGAAGAAGAACTTAAATTAGGGGTAAACATTGGTTGACAAACAAGGGGAATAGCAGTAAAAGAATAAGGCTATCGGGTGAAGACGGTTTTAAAGAATTCGGAAAGAAGTGACGCTTCAGCCTAGTCGCCGGTCTCCAATTTTCCGTCTGCAGACCTAGGGGCATGAATAATTTCTTGGGTTCTCTTTGTACTCCGTATGTAGCCATACAGCCTTTTGGGGTGTTCCAACGATTTTTGCAGTATATTTAGTTTGAACTTCCTTCGCAGCTTAGTCGCACCACTTATACAAATGTTGGGTGTTTGCTTCTATTCCCATAAGTGATCATCAGAGCCTTTTTGTTTGTAACGCCTCCAGAGGCTATTTCTTTTCGAAAGACACATGCAAGTTTGAGCAGCTTGTGGTTCCCTAATAACAATTCGTACGCGAATCGGACGCGAATCGGATACTACCATGACCGCCTAATTCGTACGCGAATCGTTTCCGAAAAATTCGTTTCTCATTTTTCAACAGCGCAGCGGAACCCCTTTCTCTTTCTGTAGACCCCCCAAATAGGTAAACGCTTTCAAACCGACCCCCATTACATTCTGAGAAAATTTCTACCAATGATAAGGTGAATCTCGTAAGACTGAGCAAGAAAGTAAAGTATATATATTTTTAAAAAAGTGTTAAAATTTGAGGTGTACAAAAATAAGTATGAAATCTGTCCGCAATTGAAGTCACTGGACTAATCCTTTATCGAGGGAGCCGGCAATCCGTCCGCTGGTTCATAGGATCTCCCCTCTAAAATGCAAAGGCAGTGAATTTATTCTGTGCGTGAGTAAACATTTGACTTTGAAATGCTAATTATAAAAGCATCATGATCAGCTTGATTTTTAATGCAGACAATTGTTGTAGACAGTGTTAACAAATTTGACTAACAGTCAAGACTCTTGCCGAGGGTAGCCTTTAGGCCCCTTTTGTGTAGGCGATCGTATGCCTTCTTAAAGGCGTTCTTTAAAGCCCTCTCCAGCTGTAATTTGTGTGCTTTTTGTGGATTATTCCACCTATTAAAAACCTCTGCGGCAACATGATGAAGTAATTCATGAGCTTGTACTTACCCAGAATAACAGCGTAGAGAGTGGAAGCAAAAAAGGCTTTTTGTCTTGGTGCCTACCGTAGAAAGTCAAGTGGTAGGTCACCTCGTCAGCCAATAGGGCAGAAAATATGCGATCAGCAAAACTGCTGACGCTATCCCCACCAATGGGAGCTAAATACGTCACCTAGTAAGATGGTAAATAATGTGCAGGCTTCCTACCAATTGCTCCCTGAAGGATTTTTCAGTGACGTCTTCGGTTAAGGCATCCAGTTCATATAGTGTCAACATTGGTTTAACTATTTGACAGGTTGACGATGGTTGGGGTACTTGGGTGGCGATCACCAAACGTTCCTCCAGAAGTCGACGCAATGAAGCCACCTCTACCTTCAGGTCATGTAGATGGCGCAATTCTTGTGTATGGCACTGCATTTACCATTGATGGTAAGCTTTGCCTGATGAGTGCCTTTGGTGTCTGGTTCTGTGACCACGTCGTCTTTTCCGGTGGCGCCTAGTGCCGTCTATGAAAATTGTCTTTTTAAGGTATTAGCTTACCCGCGTAGGAGGGAGACTGTGCGATAGGCAGTGTTCTACTTGAATCACTGTTTTCCGATGAATTGTCCTAAAACAGCGGTTACGGTGGTAATTGTTCTGCATACCGATGAGGATGAAACAGAAGGCAAGTTTGTGACATAAACATTTTGATCTATTGGACATTTCGTGTTCCTTCTGGGACGTCCAGGATGAATTCCATCGTCAGACATAATGAGCTACAACCCAACAGGAAAAGAAGGGATTAGGAATGTAAAAACTATCTAATCACACACTGCCTCCCTCCACTGTCCACGAATCAATAGCTGCGGGACTGTTGGGTTGTAGAATTGGTGGACAGCTACCGTTGAACGGTGAGAGTTACAGTGAGTAAGAAACCGTAGTACGAGAATATGAGGGAAAGTTACCATCCGACGCAGTCTTCCAAATATTTATCATGTCTGTGGCATGCTTGGCAGATTCCATGATGTCATTCCTCAAGGTCCCATCGTTCATTGATTTCGATTAGGACCAGGTGACCGTTTAAGGGGAAGCATGCGTATTTCCGGACGGTGGACGGCAATGGGCTTGTTTTGAGTACGTTCCCTAATGTAGCTTTATAAACTTTAATAAATGACGAGTTTTCAGGATAATCAAAATAATCTTCAACATTTTCATACTCTACAAACACTAAGCCTATGTCTCCACTCGAATAGCGAACAATATTCTGTACACATACTAATTTATCACCTACCAGAAGTGACCCAGTTTATGGCGTCGTACCAATTATTAACCTTTTGTTCTTAATAAACCGAAACTGTGTAAACGAACCACCCGATGGTGGTAGTGGCCTACAGAACGTTTGTACATCTGAAGGCTTTCCATAGCCAAAGTAAATTCCTACAGCGAATATTTCACTAACAAAGGGCTCCATAATTCTACCTAGGATAGGCCAAAACCCGCGCTTAGTTTTCTTATGTATAGGGAGCCCATCAATAGCTAAATACGTTACAACACTATTGCCTATTAGACGCCTTTTAGGGTTTCGAAACTGCTCAGTTAACTGTTTCACAAGTCCTAAATGAACGTACTCACAACTGCCCATTGCCGTTACCGTTGAAACATCACTTGCCCCACCCAACATGGTTCGTGCGTCTGCAGGAAGGTCCGAGGTCAGTCGTCTGATAATCTTCAGAAGACTGCTCAGATGAATCAATGGTATACGCGAGCGTATTGCCCATGAACTCATAGCCTCTCGAACCGTAGGTTCCTCTTCAATTGTAGGTGTGCTTGAAGAGTTGTTTACAGCCACGTCAGATATATCTGACGTCAAACTTGTCTCCTCATCCGCAGAAGAAATCTCTGAGTCCGAGTCGTCATATGACGAACTACAAGAAGAGGTCAAATGCCATGACGATGAAGATAAGTTGGACGGGTACATTTCCCTCATATTCTCGGCAATTTGACGTAAATCATCCAGAAAACCTTTCTGGGCTCGTCTCATAAGTGTTCTCTTAGATACTGCTCTAAACATTCTGCAAAAAAAAAGCAAAGAAAAGGTCAGTATAGACAGAACAGGGGTGCAGGCAGTTAGGTGACCGCGTCGCAGCACGAGATCGCAGGAAATGGCGTGGCACGGCGCGCGCGATTGACAGCTCAGTGCCCCATAGATTTTCCAATAACGCTGCGCACATTCTTTTGCGCCCTTAGCGACGCGTCATCGAGGTGCACTAGCAACCAATCAAATTCCAGCTACGATTGACGTACGACCAGTCGAGCTTCGAATCGTATTTCATTGCTATTAGGGAAGCGAGCTCTGTGAACTATTTGAAAAAGTTGCAGACACTCAATTTGATGTCAAAAGAATCGTAGGCAATTTCAATCTGCCAGACATTGACTGGCAGGCAAATTCCACTCCGCCTAAGCATCAGAAATTGGTCGATACTATTAACTTTTCAAACATGTCCCAACTGTTCAGATCAGTTACTAGAAATAACAACATTTTAGATTTAATTTTTACAAATGATGTCCACCCTCTCTTTATGAATTTTCATCATGATCTTTCACAAGTGATCACGCAATTATTCACTGTTGTTTTCCAGTACCCCTTCTTACGAAGCCTGAGGTTAAATGCAATAACCTCGAATTTGCTAACACAAACCAATAAATTAAAAATAATTTCGTAAGCAATCTAGATTGGCATAGCATATTCGCAATCAACGATCCAAACTTTTTCCGTGAGCTATTGCAGAGCCTCACAGAACAAATACAGGCTTTAATCCCGTTTAAGATTTTTAATTCAAATACAGCTTCTTCTACTGTTCCGCATTTTCTCCAGAACAGACTTAAAAAATTACGAAAACAACTTAAAGATTTAAGGATTGCACAAATATTTGAATAAGCATCGAAAATTAGGCTCGCGAGAGATAAGCGTAGGGAGTCTCGAGCACTAAGTGATGGCAATTCATCCAAATCTGTTGCTCATATCTTCCATGTTCGGTCATCGGCTAAGCGTTTGAATGTAACTCCGCCCTTACTCGACTGTAACAAAAAATTTGTTACAGACGATTTGGGCAAAGCAGAATTGTTAAATTCGTTTTTTGCCAACCACTTTACCACTGAAACTAGCCCCACTCCCACAATTCCTCTGCTTTCAAATTCGCTTTCTAACAACCATTAATTTCTCGCCTTCATGTATTCAAAAGGAAATAGCTCACCTAAAAAATTCACATTCGGTTGGAACTGATAACATTCCAAACTCACTTATTAAACAGTTAAGGGATTTTCCACCTTTACTAAGCAAGTTATTCTCAGTATTTCTCGAAAATGGTTTCTTCCCCGATTACTGGAAAACGTCTATTATAATACCAGTTTTTAAATCTGGTTCCCGCTCGGACATTCATAACTATCGCGGTGTTCATAAAACGCCCTCTCTTGCTAAACTCTTTGAAAAACTAATTGCAAAACAAATCACGGATTTTTGCATAAGCAATCAAATTATCAACTTTTTCCCAACACGGCTTCTTACCGGACCGCTCTTGTGAAACCTGCCACATGTCTTTTCTAAATCTACCAACCTCTCTTCGTAATGATCATCTTTCTGTGGTATTTATCTTTTTTGATCATAGTAAGGCATTCGATAAAGTGCCTCATAAACGACTTCTAGCTAAACTAGAAGCTATAGGATTTCGTAGTCCCCTTACTGACTTTATTAGATCATACCTAAATGATCGAAAACAAAAGTTTTATTAGGGTCCTCATACTCAAGTGCTACCCCGATTGTTAGTGGTGTCCTTCAAGGTACCGTATTAGGTCCTTTGTTGTTCTTACTGTATATAAATGATATTTCATCGATAGTTAAACATTCTCAATCTTTTATTTATGCTGATGACCTCAAATGCGTGTATTCCTTCTCTAACTCTACGACCGAACTGGTGCCTAGAACAAATTCATTCAGACTTAGACGCTCTTTCGGCCTGGAGCTCCACATGGCTAATGGAGTTCTCACCTACTAAGTGTCGCTACATGAGTTTTGGGCCTGTAAGGCTGCCGCAACCTCTTATCTTTTGAAGGTTGCCCTATGATTGAATGTTCCTCCATCAAGGACTTGGGCTTAAGCTACACCAATAAATTAGATCTTTCGCCTCATGCCGATAGAATTACGGCCAAAGCTGCTCAGATTTGCGGCTTTATTTCTTATAATTTCTACCTTCCTGAAATTAAATTAAGACTTTATCGTATGTTTGTACTTCCCATTCTTGAATTTTGCTGTCCTTTCTTCGGATTAATGAACGAATCTAGCCGTTCAAAAATTGAAAATGTCCAAAGACTTTTCACAAAAAAACTCCTATTTCCGACTCTTTCAACTACTTCCTACTCAACAAGATGCCAGCTAATGAAGCTAAAATTTCTTTGGGTCAGGAGACTTGAAACAGGCTTTTGTCTCCTTTTCTGACTAAATAATAGTTCAACTCTCCTTAAGCTTTCTGTCATTACCCCCGTTAGTCTTCCTTATAACCTATGAAATTCTGCACTAATTATACCTCCCCCTGCATCCTCCACGTGTAAACGCTCTCTTTTCTTTGCTTCTAGGTATAGTTTTCTTTGGAATAACTTGCCAATTGAAATTAGGTCATTATTTAGTCTATCTGCATTCAAGCGAAAACTGCACATTTATCTTAACACTGATTCTATTAACCTTTTATTTTGCTCATCTTTTCCCAGTAGCTTTCCCCATGACTCGGAGAAAGGACCATTGGGAATTTAAGTGACCCTCTTTAACTTATATTTTCGCTTCCTCGGGTTGCCCATGAACTATGATGTCTCCTTATATCACCAGTCATCCAAACGATGACGTCATTCGGACGTACACATTCGGTGGTCCACAGTCTAAATTGCTACCGTTTCTTTGGATACTAACCATCATCAGAATTCAATTCTGGATCCTATGATGCTGAGGACTTAAGTTCATTGACGCATTTTCGTTAGATTTTGTTTCGTACGCCTAAGTGATCAAGAACGAATCACCTCGACGTTTCATTATCTCATTCTGAAATGCTACTACCGTATTACCCTACTCTACCACCTGACCATTTTTTCTAAGCAGTGTTTTTCTCCTACGTTCTATTAAAAAATGAAGGCTTAGTGAACTCTGCCTCCATTTTTATGGTAGGAGTTTTTTTTTACTGCCTATTTTTTTCTAGTTCACCATTAATTTTAAAACATTGCTAACTGTTGACGTAGCAGGACAAGTTATGTATTTGTACATTTTATCTGCAGACGTTGTCATAACTTTATTTCGTTACTAATGTTTACTTAGACAGTGCCTTGCCGGTGCTAACCAAATATAAATTCTAAATTCTAAAGTGCAGCTTAATGTAATCGCTTGACCCTTATGGCGGTCAATCCTGTAGGTCTAGTGCTATCTCCTCATCTCGGGTATGAATCTTGTAAAGACATTTTGACGGTTGTCCTTCTCTCGTCCGTGTTCCAAAGGTGACGTTCTGACAGAGAAGTTTTTCTGTTGCCCATTGTAGTAGTTTGTGGTTGAAGTTATCTGGCATTCCCTGCGCAGTCCATGTTATCCAGTCAATACAAGGAGCGTTAAAATCCCAAACAATGAGGACATCTTTCTTCCCGCTGGCTTTGTAGAGTTCCGTTATGAGAACGAGATCCTGATCGGAAGTCTGATTAGGCGAATGGTACGCAACCGATATCGTCATTGGTCTGGAATACTTAGCAGATATGGTTATAATTAAGAGTTCCACATCGTGTAATGGAACATGTATGCCAGCCGTAGCGGTCAGCTTGCGAGTGACATAAACTATGGCTCCTCCTCCTCGACTGTGTCAAACTCTCCTGAATTGCTGATATCCTCTAAGAGATATTCGGAATCAGTTACGTCTACAGTAAGCCATATTTCAGTGAAAGCCTTAGTAATTGGTTTAATTTCATTCACTACGTTTCTATGTTCATCTAGCTTGTTGAACAAGCTTTGTACATTCGCGGAGAGGTTTTCCGATGATCTATTCGTTGGAGAGACCCAGCCATCATTGTTACAGGAAAGAAACATTTGTCTGGACTATTTGACCGTCTTTGTTTTAGCCCTTTCTTTCCTCTGTCAATTCTTTCCCTCAATTCTCTTCTTATTTATCTCAATTTCAGCCGTTCCCTCGGCTCGTAGTCCGGCTTAAAAAGACACTTGTTTGTGTGATCTCCTAAGGTCATTCTTCCTTCTAACAGAAGTGCTGCCTGGGTTTCGTTTTCAAAAATAATTTTTAGATGCCTTTTGGATGTTCTCATGTCGCAGCTGGGGTCTGTTTTGCCTAGTTGGAAAGCTTTTTGCACGATTAAAATTTTCCCGTTCTTCAGGACTGCACTGGCATATTCATGAAGAAGATCTAGATCGTATGTTACTCGTTCCTTCGGAATGCAGGACGTGGATTCTGGGACACCCCATATTACGATATTTCGCTTAAGATTTATTGATGAGGACCTTATTTGCCCGCCTACGCTAGGATGGAAGTTCACAGAGGTGGCGTTACTCGTAGATGCTGGAACTTCAACATGAGAGTGATTTTCGTCCGACGCTGGGGTTTTGGGACTTAAATTTTTGTATGAAATATAACCTTTGTCTTCCGAAACTCGTTTCTTCATTTTCTGAAATCCCTGCTGATTGCCTTCTTTCCATACTTGAGACTGTTTAACGGCTAAACCGAGCTCTATAGAGGCATCATCATCTTCCTTATTGGATGTGATGGCTGCGGAAGTTGTGCATGCGTATGTGCGTTTGTCTCCCTCATGATCCATTGTTATGGACCGTTTCTGATCGGGTAATATGCGAGGACGTTTCTTCAACTTCTCTCTATCTCCATCTTCAGCCACTGCATATTATTTTCAATCTCCGAAAAATTTTGAAGAAGTTTAAAGCATGCGTCAAACGTTTCATCCTCGTAATTAACATCCAACAAACTTATTAAACACTTGGCCCATTTGGTGGAAGGCGACTTAAAGGAAACATGTCCGGAAGTGTATTCATTCGTATTATGATGCCCTGGTTCGAACCTCAGTAGTACCACGTGTTTGCACGATTCCTGAAGGCTAAATTTCAGACTTCCATGATAGATCACACAAACGATAAAGGGTGTTAAAAATATGGGACTAAGGTTTTAGGGGGAGCAACTTTATGAAAAAAATATCGAAATGACTCAGCCCTTTGTAGACTGGAATATCTCGTAGAGCTTCTGGCGAGAAGTGCACAAGAGGAGAATAACGAACGTTTCCGCTGCTGTCCTGCAGTAGTCACATGCGGATGAAGAGACCACTGAATAGAGTCCAAGGCTTAGTAAATAACGTCTGTAAGATTGACCAGTAGACTAGAATCTCGAAAAGAGTAAATTTCTCGGAGGGCGAAAATATTTGTAAGAGTTAAAGATAAAACTTTAACTTCTGCTGTCCTTGGATGTATCTCGGAAATCGCATTTATATTAGAGCTTACATAAACATCGATTTCTCCTCCGCAGCTTCTCTTGTCTCTTCTAAAGAGATTATAACCACGGAGGGGTACTCCTCGAATATCTTCTGAGAGCCACGTTTCTGTCAGAGACTCCATCTTTTTTACAGCTAGGTCACATTTCTCGTTATCTAGAAGTTGAAAAATGTTTCTTTTATCAGGAACTTACACCGATGGAGTGAAGGAATGTGTCTCTCCTCTCGCATAAGTCTTCGGCCTCTCAATCTATTATCCATTAGTCTGGTCATGGCTATGCAAACCATAACGAGACGTTACAGCAATCTCCTCTGGTGCCCGGTTCAAAAACCCCCTTAAATTTACCTCCCACTTTTCTTCCAACGAATCCATTAACGCCTTCTTCCTCGTGAATAGGAATTTCAAACGCAGTAGCTATCAGCCATGTCTTCAGTCTGCCTTTAAAGTCAGTGACTCCATCTTACGTGCCAAGACCGACTGCATCTTCGTTTCAAAGTAGTTTTCCTTGTATTCCTACCGTTTCCTCCATTTACCGTGCAGAATCATCTTTGAATGCGTTCCAAAATATCGATCAATTTTGACTTCCTTCAAAATGGTGCCAGCGTCGTGCGCTTATGATCTCATTTTTGTTATATAGGAGAATTCACATGCGAATAGAGAGCAGAAAAGATAACGGCTCAATTTCAAAAGCCCGTCCAGCAGCAATTTTACTTTCCGCCCGCACCTTCCTGTCTACAGTTTACTTCCCCATCACCAAGTATTCCTTTTTTATAAATAACGATAACCCTAGTTTGGATACTCGAACTACGCTAGATGTCATATTACTTAATGCTATATCTGGTATAAATAGGTTGGCCGAAATGAGAGCCATTGCTTTCGAGTAAATGCCCGATTTTTAATGTGTAACTGAATCTTAGACCCATCCATT
>WEDG01006914.1:0-24798 GCA_017591395.1 Schistocephalus solidus | reverse complement strand
CTTTCCTGTGCGGGTCAACTCCCCACACTGGAATCGACTGCGCTCGCATCTGATTGGAAGTACCTATCCCTTCGAATCGACCGCAGACGTTTCTACCTCTGTCAAATGAATACCCTCGAACGTCAATAACAGACTAGTCTTGACTCTAAACATTATTTCCCTGATACATTCATCTTCATTCTGTATAGCTGTTTTTACTTCATTTTTGCTATTTCTAAACCTTGGAAAACAGGTTTTTTTTACTGAAAACAAACTCGTCATTTCAACACTGCTATTTAAGCAAACAAACAAACCAAAGCTTAAGTGTTTAATGAAAAGAGGAGTTTGTTTTAGGTTTTTTCCTGTGTTCTAAGGATTTGACGGCGCCAAGCAGTGCCAAATCAATAAACCTTTTTAAATAAAAATACATCTCGATAACTGGTGCGCCGAGAGTGGTCGAGGTGCCTTAGAGATATAAGGGGGTTAAATGTACGACTGTTTAGTAGTTTAAACAGTAAAAATAGTCCCTTCTGTAATCTGCGAAGCCACAGCGGGTCAAGGCTTGTAAGCTCACAACGTTGGTGATAGGACAGGTTTCGGTGATCTGAATCGAAAACTCATTTTTGCAAAGAAGTGCTGGACTGATTCTATCTTCTTTCGTTCACTATTGACTGGTTCCATCTTGCCGGCAGCAGATCAAAAAACCGGGAGGCAACTGAGATGGTAAAACTACTCCATTGAATTAATCCAGCATATTTATTCAGCTTCCGCAATGTTCCACCAGTGGTCCAATTTAGGGAGCAAAGTCTGTGTACGAAGACATGCTAATTATCTCAATGTCTTTCCACTTAACGCATTTCAGATTTAAACGTTATTAACTTAGCGATATTTATTTTTCTTTATCTCTTTTCATTATGCTCACCACGGTAACCAAAATATTTCTTTATTTTAGGAACCACCACCGGATAACAGCAATAACGTGGATAAACCATAACCAATTTATTTAATTTTTTTATCATAAACTACTTTGCAAATTTCATCGTCACATAAAATTTTTCATGAGTGAGTGGGTACATTGTAGGAATGGCTTGAATGGATCCAAACGGAAGCCATATTATTTGTATAAAATTGGGCCATAAAATAGAAAAATAATTAGGGGTATATCAGAAGTGGCCGATTAGGATGGGGAAGTCTATGTGCGGTGGGCGTTCCATATACAGGAAAAAAGGCTGCTAATGCGAGAAAATCGTGGGTCCCACTGCCTAAATTTGTCTAGTGAGGGGGCTAGGCGCGGGTGGTGCTGGTAGGGAATGCCCACTCTGTTCGTCTTTTTCATTTAAATTCTGTCAACCAACTGCTTCCCTGTGTTGCTACAGTCCTAGCCTTTACGATCGGTTCAGCTTTTTACTTTTGGTTTGTACAGCTTCTGTTTATTCTAGCACTTGCGCATTTGTCGCGCGTATGCCGGCGCCATCTATTCAGTTCCCTATATATTTCGCCTCTTTCGGTATTTATATAGACATTCCAGTACTGGTTAATTTTTTAGTCGATAAAATTTCCTCTGGTTTGCAACCAAATATTTTGTAGATTTTAATTCCATAAACCAAATTGATCTGGACTCGGATCTTCTACTGCGCAGGCCGAATGGCCTTCAATCTGTCCTGAAGTCTGATAGGCAGCCTGAAGGGTTTGTCTACTGACGCCTAACTCGTGGGGATGGCCTCGACACGACATAAGACAGAAAATACCTTCCATGTAATCCATTTGCATTATTGTTTTACGATCATCGCTAGTTTTTGACCTACAAGGAAAAAATAAAGCAGAAGGTTCGACTATCATGCAGACGTTCGCTTGTGGATGCAGACGTACGTTGAAAAAAACGTTAACTTATTCCGCTGAAGGATGATTTAGACAGTTTTTTTGCCAGTACACTGGATAATTGGACCTACATTAACAAAAGCGACACATTTTGTAAATTATTAAACTTACGTTATTGAATTCTAGCTGAATTTCGCAGATCAGTCGCTCCTTTCGTTCTCAATTTGAAGCTCATTCTTCTGCACAAGGTAAGAATTTTCCTTCTAGCTAACAAAATAGGATGAAGTCGTATCGAACCTGCGTCATTTTATGCAGAAATGTGACGCAAATTCCTGTGGGCCTATACTCGAGTACTTCTATTAAATGTCTAAATTCTTCAGTTTGCTTAGCGCGTTGTCATGCGACCTGCGCGAGGATTTCTTTCCTTATTTCCCAACTTTTTTCTTGGAGATTCAGAAGCTTATCATTAAGGATCAGCAAGATGCCGAAATTCTTAATGATTGCTTTAACTGTTTGTCCCACATGGTTTATTTTCTCCACCGTTGCATGCTCAAGGATCTAAAGGGCACCATTGAGTAAGTTTGTGTTTTTTAGTACTTATGCCCTTCTTTAGTCTGTTTGTTCCACTCCTAACAAACAAAAAGCAACACATCAGAACGTTTAGCGCTGGGTGCATTGCCTTTTTTCTTCATAAAATCCCTACTGCGAAACTCCTTCGATTGTTGTGGGAACTTCATAAATCGGACTCATCTTTTACGAGTGACTGCGGTGGAGACATACTAGCTGAGATGCTTCGCTCAATGGACGGGAAATTCCATTCGTGCTGTACGGAAGTAAGCGCAAGCTTGTAATTCTGCTGTGATAAACTCTGGCAACATCTTGGGCTTAAAAGATGCCAGGACTATTTTTACTGATGTTTGTGCACCTGTGCACCTTAAACCTTTTTCTGCTGGTATATGTTCTGATCGCTTGTAACTTTCTCTAAGGCCAATCTATTGTCTCTTTCAAATAACAGACAGGTCTTAACAACTGCACTAACTTCCGAAAACTTTAATGTGGACTTTTACTTTATAAACCGGTTGTCTTAGCGAAGTTCTTAGCTAACCGTCATATTCTCTTTCCGACTTTCGACTTAATTATCTTGCACTTGAAGGTTATTCCTGGAATAATGGACCTTGCTGTCGGCAAATTAAAGGAGGCAACGGAATCCCCATCGGAACGCCGGCTGCATTCAAAAAAACTGCGCCGCGATGACGCAAAAAATAACATACACGATGTTGATTCTCTGCTCGATGAGGAAGTTGCGCACTTTTGTATGTTGTGTTTAACAAGGGCCTTGGAGCTGCTGGCCAGCAGTGGTTTGAAACCAGAATCTTTGATTGCCACAGGAAAGCTATATTTTTCTCGTTTATCTGATCCGAATCTTGTGCCATCTCGCGCACTGCTATTAATTGCTGGATTAGATTCGTTAGTCACACTGCTGTATAACAGGAAGCATATCAACCAGTTTGAGGGAATTTTACATGAGGTAGGTTTGATGTAATTTTCATTTACTTCTTTGTTCAGCTCTTTTTTAATTCTATAGCCAAGCATCCTTCGATACCTTTGGCCAAACTCGTATTAAAGTTCGTTAACATGGTCAGCCAAAGTTTAAATTGCTCATTACTCGTACGGCAGGTATGCCATCTTTCCCAAATCTAGCTTTAGATTCTCTCCTCGACGAAATTTTCTGAAGCTGAGCGTGTGGGATTTCTCACCTCTATTATTCGCCACAAGTCATTCGAGAGAGTACTTTATTTTGAACCGTTTTTTTGACTTAATACCAGGACTTTTCAGTTTCCCTGCCTGATATGTTGGTTCGATTTTCAAATAATCAACCAGCCTCCTTGGAATTACTCACAGTCCTTGCGCGAATGTGTTTAATACGTCGTAGTCCTCAAGACGAGCCTTCTATACCTTCATCCTCAGGCAGTCTTCTCTGTCTTTCACTCGCCTCTTCTGAAATTGGTAGAAGTTCTCCAAATACGCCTGAGCGAACAGCTGACTGGCTCATCAAAACTCTTAAGGACGAATTTAACCCTAGAAGTGTGACGTTGCTTTTAAGGCGCTTGTGCACACTGCTCGTATTGAAACATCTCAGGTATTGAAAAACACATTTGATTATTACTGCCATATAAGCCCTCTTTCAGTTAACGTTATGCAACTACTGCCAGTGGACGCCAAAAATATTTGCGCAGTTTTGGCCCAGCACAAAGGTATCATTATCTTCTTATTTGATCGATTCTGTCTAGATGAAATGGAAGACGAGGCAACTATAAATCTTTATGTCACCTGTCTTTGTGCTCTGTATGATGCCTGGTTCTCCTTGACTTTGACAACTGCGTTTAAAGCAAGCCAGCCGGGTCCGGGAAATATTACCTTTGATTTTGAATTTTTTCTCCAACTGGCTGTGTAAGTCTTGCAACACTTCCCGTATTGTCTCTGCTACCTGCCTTGCATTACCGTACAAATTCCAACGGCTCATTCTGAGATTTTACTCTTTGCTATGAATGGCAACCAATATCAGTACTCTCTGCTTCTCCAGGGACTCTCTTTCTGCAAGACCGGATCTCAGTTGTGCATTCCTACGCATACTTGATCTCTGCAGTCAGGCCGGCTTGTTGCACGATTTCGAAAGCTCAGTAACTGTGGTTGAGCGTCTTCTGCCCTTCCTCATGTCTTTCAGTCATCAGGTAGGTCTTTATTTCGAACTGCTGATAATGCCTGTTAATATTTTTTTGAGCCTAAGCTTATTTTACCTCCCTACTTAAATAACCCAGATTCGTCTGCACACTCTCCGCATTCTGCGTTGTTTGCTAATGCGCATCGATTCTCATGGGACTGGACTCCTGGAAGAATCGCCTCTGGCAGTCCTTGATCGTTGCTTGACATGTGAAAGAACAAAACACTGTCCCAACTCATTGCGCGAACTCCTGGCTACTATACTTCACCTTCATTCTGGTCGGACTGGTGTGTTTAAATCTACAATGGGGGCTAAGGTCTGTGATCTGATGATTTTACTCTTGTATCTTTCATTTGCTTAATTCAAGTGCTGCCTTCGATTCTGATAAAGTATATCGGCTTCTTTTCATTAAGGTGTGAAATTTTGACAAAGCATTATCAGTTCCAGCTAACTACCACATCACAGCAATTTTTATTCCTGTCCCCGGCCTTATATCCTTACTTGCATATGCTCTGCCGTATTCTATCTTCCTGAGATCTTGAATTCGCGTCAACGGACAATTGTTGTTCACTTCACTTCTAACTTGTTTATCTCGTGTCAGATTGTGATCCACTACCTTCTGGGTCTCCTACACACAAACTTGACTCCCGTCTGGGATGGCGTCGTGGCCGCACTCACCAGTTTCCTCAATCCAGTCTTCTACTCGGAGTCTGCGGATGCTGGTAGTCAACCACGTGATTACCGAAAGCGACAGATTGCCAGTTCGCGTTCAAAGTCGCCTAATTCAACCGCCGTCACTGTGCCGGACGGTGACGAGGAAACAACAGAATCCACCCAGGCTAAGCTGCAGTGGAGGCAACTGTGTAGGGCATTGTTTTGGTCCAAATTGACCGAACTGCTGGAATCGGAGATGTCTACGAGTTCTCGGCCGCCGGAAGAGGATGATTCAGGTACAAAAAGCGCTGATTGTCTGAAACCTTATGCTTGGTTTGGAAAACCTTCCATGTCGTATGCATCTGGGCCTACCCTCGAGTTTTGGAATTTTAATCAGATTCTACTTGCTTGCATCCCCCCCAGGTGTGTCTACTCTCGTCTTTGACGAACTGCCTATCGAGTCAGCTTTTCTGGCACAATTGTATGTGATACCGGATGAACGCAGTACCTCCGTCCTGACCAACACTACAGAGGCTCCGGTCACTTTCTCACCACACAGAAAACCGGACTGGAGGAACTACCGCTTAAATCTGTGGCGCTCCATAACACCCGTGGCAGTAGGCAAACACGCACGTTTTTTGGTGCCCATCTTCTTGAAGTTTGTTAAGTGAGTTTAAGGCGCCTCGTATGACTGTTCCTCTTACTCTGTGGTTCATAATTCTTGGTGACCTTTATTGCTTCCATCGGCGTGAAAAGACGGGAGTTAAATAGACTCAGTATTGCCGCAAATAGGTGACAATATAATCAACAGGGATTCACAGGCTAGATGATCACTTTTTATCATATTTTGGTACAATGTAATTCGGTGTCTAACACACCTTACTTGTAGATCCTACAATCCTTTGTGAGGAGGACTTCTGAGCGCGTTTTCCTCACTATGAACAGTCTGATGCGCCTAAAGCTATTACGCAATAAATTGGATCGCGCAATCAGCCGAGTGTGGGCTTTTGTGGAGCGGCCGACTGGCGGACAGAGAGTCGGACTGCGATGGATCCTTCTTACTGTGTTTTGCATGACACTCGTACCCTCTTAGACTAGGTGTCAACGAGCTTAGGAGCGGCACCGGCCGCACAAGCCACCTGCGCCCTAACCCGCCCCCGGTCTTCTTGACTTGGCCATGACATCGGGCCCAGGGGGTGAGGAGAGAGTGTGGTAGATGTATCGGAAGTCTGCTACCACTGTAGTATAATTTATGCGTAAGTCACTGTCCCTGCGTCACCATGCTGTGTGA
The DNA here is from genome assembly GCA_017591395.1 of Schistocephalus solidus. NCBI lineage: Eukaryota > Metazoa > Platyhelminthes > Cestoda > Diphyllobothriidea > Diphyllobothriidae > Schistocephalus > Schistocephalus solidus. The sequence goes on along the minus strand of WEDG01006914.1, from coordinate 18,334 downwards.
CAAATGATGAAACTCGTCGAAATCGGCGGTCTACCTGTCATGAGCTTGTAACTTTGAGATGTAGTTGTCTGCAATTACGCGAAAACTTAACCAATATAGCCGTACGTACTACCACGAGATCAGAAACTAACACATTTTCTCCGTGTCATCCCCTTCCTAAAAGTTACATGTTATAAAACATCCTTCTCCCTATTTTTCACTAATAATCTTTTCACCCAATGCCATGTGAAGTGACGTGCAGCCAACCCTCTAACGTTCATTATGTATCCAGATTTTTCCTTTGCCATATTATTATAATCAATAGGGAGTTGAAAGGCTTTCGCCCACCTTTGCCTTAATAAAACTGAACAGAACTGGATTTTACCTTTAAAACCTTTACCGTCAAATTATTCATGTGCGATCTACTCCACTCTCTTAGTTGATGATATGAGGTTGCAGATAGTTTTTATTATTTAGAGTTCACTGAAAACACTTTCACCGGGTTCTTACGACAAATCATTGCTAGTTGTTGCCCTCCATTAATTGGTTCATTAATTCAATCAACCAATGACCGGTGGACATATACTACAGGATTTATCGTCATGTCGGTAAAACTGCGTGGCTTTAAACAAAGTAGTGAATCTCAAAAAGAGTGTCCAGGACTTCAGGTCTGCATTCATCCGGCCTAGCGCCTCTGTCAGTTGGTAAGGTTTTCATTACTTTCTGTTATGAAAAATGTCAATTTGACAGCAAGAATCTAGTTTTTATTTAAACAACATGCATTTTCACAGAATGTTCATTGTCAGTTACTTTTTCGCAAGTCAGGGTCACTCGGTCGTACCTCTGCAGGGGCCCATTTAGTGTGCTATTTAGATGTGCCCCTAACTGGGCCGCGCGGTAGTTGTGCTGGACCAACACGGAGGCTAGATCAGGGCACGACAGGCATTATTTGAGATGCGCTCCCACAACAATGCGGAACATCGGGTTGGATGTGGTGGCACGCGCAGGTGCATGATCACGCCGCGCCGATCATCTCTGCCTGATCCCGCCTCCAGTCTTCTTGACTCTGTCTTAAAACCGGACACTGGTGGGTTAGGGAAGACTGTGGTAGATGAAGCGCAAGTCGGATATCACCAAAGTGTACTTCACACACAATTACTAATGACTGGGGCTCGAGCATCCTCTTGCCTGTTTTCGAGAAAGGAGATAATACAAAGTGTGAGATATACTGCGGCATAAGACTCATCAACGTTGCTGCGAAGGTCTTCACTATTGTCCTTCTCAGACGGTTTCGGTCTGTACGCAACTCTAGGACCAGACCCAACCAAGCCAGATTCCTATCTGTGTGTGGACCAGATATTCACTCTGAGGCGCATTCGGAAATTCAGCCATGGCTACCAGCAGCCGACAGCCGTCCACTTTATTGACTTCGCCGCTGCGTTCGATTCCATCCATCGTGGCGAATAATGGAACCTGATGGTGGGCCGGCAAAAATAATTGCCTTGAACAAAGCCTACTATCGCTCCACCACTGCGCGAGTCCTTGTACATAACAATCTCAATCAAACCCTTCTATATCCACTCTGGTGTTCAACAAGGTTGCATTGACTGGATTGTTGGGAGGGCCCTACATGGTTCTGACGGTGTGGAATTTGCACCCGGATGTCACCTGACTGACCTAGACTACGCTGTCGATATGGCCTTGCTAGCCTCAAGCTTTGGTGATTTACAGTCTGTGGTGTCGCGGGTGAATGAGCTCGCTACTTCGGTCGAAACATTCCTAAACACTGTTTTCAAGCTGCATCCCTGACCAGGAGAAAGCACTCTTCGCGATTGTTGGCTGTTGACTTGAAGAAATAAACAGTTTTAAATACCTCGGGGTGAAGCTGCCGCCCAATGTGCCAGGGTATGGACGAATCGACACGTTTTGCGGGCTTTTATAGATCCTTAAAAAGTGACTATGCACCCAACGCGACATCTCCATCGCCAAGAATATCCGTATGTACCGTGCATTCGTCCGGTCAGTCCTCAACGGTTGTGAATGCTGGGCTTTGTGCGTGGAAGATGCGCAATGACTGGAGTTATTTGACCACCATTGCCTGAGGACCATCCTTCGAGTGAAATACACCGACTACGTCTCAAACGAGACAGTTCCACTGGCTGGGACAATATCGCTAGGATATCTCAGGCCATCCAAGAAAGACGAACGTGGTGGTTTGAGCAAGTCCTCTTTCACTCGCATAACAAAGTCAGTTCTACTGCTCTCGATCCGGCGCTGTTGCCCACTTGGAGGCGTCGACGAGGAGGTCAACTAAAAACCTGGCTTGACACGGTTTGGCAAGGCATGGAGGTGATGCCTGCACGTTCGGCATTGCGCATCCGTCGCTGGAGAAAATAATGGGTTGAGCTATATAAGTCTGCTGCCGCGAATCGTCACACGTGGAGGTACAATGCATGACATCATCGAGGCCGGTTAGATTAGGCATGATTGCAGACGTACCAAGCACAATTTACCGTCCCTGCGCCATCAGGCTATGTAGCTCCCGGTCGAACTGTCCTGTTATTAGAGTAGTCCAGGCAGACGTCTAGCCAGCTATTCTTACTTGATTTATGGATACAGACTACTATTGCTGCAATAGGCGAGACTTATTGTCACGTAATGCCAGCAGATTTGACTAGTTTCTAGGAATAACAGCTAATGTGCTTCTTGGGAAATTCGAAAACTCACTTATGGTATGCATAGTCCTCTGACTGTTGTACTTGCGTCTGTGGGTACCACAAGCAGTCCTTCCTTTTCCCTTGTGTTCTAGCTTTGAATTTTATGGCTGCCCGAGTAAGGCCAACGAAGATGTTCTCATCTGCGCTCTCGACCTATTCTCTCAGATGCCGAATCTCCAGTCTGTTGCCAAGCACGAGGAACTCTGCCTTACTGTTCTCCGCGTAAGATTTACTGTATTTCTACTTGGTCTTCAATCGATCCAAAGTTCCATTAGACATACTATATGCTGTCTCTTTTCTCCTCAATGAAGCTTTTGACGAACAAACGACCCGTCGTTCAACAGACTGCCTTCAAGACCTGGCTCAACTTGTCTCCTAAAGGTGTCGCCCCGTACAGGTCAGAATAATATATTGTGGCATCGACTGTTCTCGCTGCTGACGTTTTCTGGGAGGCATTCTCAGTACCGTTCTCGCCTTCTCCTTTTTAGGGAGGACCTGGAGAAAATCCTCTCTCTTCAGTCCTTCCGAGAGGCTGTTCGCGTCTTCAAGTTGGACACTTCAGTTGCTCCCGAAGACCGGGCCATCGTGGCACCAATACTTATTAGGTAGGTGGTGCTTTTGAAAAACTAGAGGGCCAAAGAGCCTTCCAGGCACACCGATTTTGATTACTTACCTTCCACGAACCCACGTTGTCTTGCCTTACCGCCTGTGCAGCTTTTTTTCCTGCCACAGTGATTTATTCCTTTTTACTTCAGGATTCTCTACGGACGTCTGCATTTAAGCAAAGAAAACCTTGCGCCCGCCGTCTTAACCAATCTAGCTGACTGCACAGATACTGAACTGGGCATCCTCCTTTCCCTCATAATTGAGTCCTTTTATTCTGCGGTTGGTATTCCCATCGAAGATCTATCAGCCGGGGATGCAAGTCTTCCGCCAGACATCGCCCGCCTGCGAGCCTCCCTTGGCACCAATAGTTGGGGTCGTCTCCAGGCGTAAGTATCCCGTCTGGCGTGAATTAAAGAATTACGTTTAACTCTTTTTCTCATGTTATTGATTGAAGTACCGAGGGAGTATATGGGGAATCTGAATCATATATCGGGCCACCTGCGCGCTCGTAGCGTGTCGATAATTTTGCAGTGGCATTCTACTGGAACTTAAACTAGTTTTCTTGTTATCCCAAACTGCGTGATTCAGTATTTGAATAGGAAAATCCACCCAGAAAATGGCATCGCGGATGGAAGCTCTCGATTAATCCTTCAGTAATTTAGAAAAATCTACGTAGAATTGGCTAACTGTCATGCATTTAAAGATTAAACATGATAGTTTTTAGCATGTTTGTCAGATAGTTTATTCGAAGTTGTTTCCTGTGACACCTTTTTATTTGCGACAGCCATTCTGTGGGGGCAGCAAAGGAAGCTATTTACTGGCAGCGTAAGACAGACATTTCACCCCTAAATTAAATGCTTACACTCGGTCTACTTATTTTTGTTTGGTAAGTAGATATTAGTACTTTATGAGAATGTGTGCAACCAGCAGGGTTTACACGAGGTGAGTATGCTTCAAAATTGCCCGTGTTTGCGATTAGTCAAACCGCCAGAATGCAGTAAGACTGCCTTATCTCTACCCACCCTCAAAAACCGTGTCTCCATGTTGTCTAAATATCTCGAAAACGCTTACTGGTTAGTACACTTCGTTCCACACGGCCATGACTTAGGTGGCTCGGTAGTAGATTTGAGTAAGAAAGGGACGGCTACTCAAATTTTCGGTTTTCGTGCATTTCCGTAGACGTCATCCCTTGCCATTTTGCACCAGCCCACCCAAAAACCCTTACTTTAACTTTTTGAATTCTGCTGATGGTCTAGTGGTCGATTTTAGAGGTTGGCAACTACCCTTGAATGCATCGGGTACCCGACACCTAGACAACTGGCTGACTCGCCTTCTGTAGCAGACTCATTTTTCGCTCTGCTATAATGCAGAGTCGTATAGAGCATCCGGTGCCGTTGCCACCCTCTTTCGCAGCATGCGGTTTCTGACGATGTGTGTGAGTTCTCCATCGCTTATTGCATGCTTACGAGACTCAGGCTACACTGGCTCCTTAACGTGATCTATGACACTGTAACACATGTGAGATGTAAGCCGCTCAATCCCCTCATGTGCGAAATCCTTATGCTTTTATTCGGGTGGGCAGGTCCTGTACATGATACGGGTAGACGAGGCCAATAGATACATCAGCAGCTGCACCCATTCCCTGCACCATTTCACTGACCGCCTCAAACGGTAGCTGGTGCCTTGGAATGGAAATAGAGAGTGAGTTCGACGGCTCAGCGCATTTTCCTCACTATAAACAATCTGATGCGCTTGAAACTATCTCAATATGCTGAAAACCGTGGCCTGGAAAGTTACAAACTGACGAGATAACTTGGATCGCGTGGTCAGCCCAGTGTGTGTGCGGAGTGGCGGACTGAGGTCAGGCTGCAACGGCTCCCTATTGTTGCCTTTATGGCACTCCCACGCAGTGGGATCCGAGTCAGGTGTGACGTCCGCCACCTAGGCCGATTCCACCTCCGGTCTTCTTGGATCTGTCTTGACACCGGGCACAGGCCGGTGGGGAAAGAAAGAGTGGGTTGGATGCAGTGCAAGTCTACTAAAACTTAAAACTAAGTCACCGTCCCTGCACCACCATACTGTGGAGCGCACGATGAAACTCGTGTACATCGACAGTCGAATTGTGGTGTATGGTATGCTTTTAAAAGCTGCTGACTATTTTATCTGAACAGCGTGTGGTCGAATACAAAAAAATAGACTATTTACCATCAAGCGTTTTGAAATCTCTGCTTGAGCTACTAAAGCGTGAGGCTTTCTATAGTAAATCTTACTGTCCTCGTTTTTGGAGCTGAATATAGCAAATACAAATCATACTATTTTATTCCCGTTGAGGAGCGGTTTTCGCTTACCTAAGAGAGCCTCGTGTTCTGACATCCCTCGAATCCGAAACGTCTGGGGATAAAGCTCTTGTCACAGTGATCGCATCTACTTCTTCTAAATTACTTCCTGAGACTCGCATTTTGGTTTGCATCGCTGGCCCCGTGTGATACATACAAGTCCAGCCACCATTCCCACCATTCCCAGCCACCAGCCTGATGCTAGATTGTCGATAAAGTGTTTGCCAATTGACTTTTCAAGTACCATTGTCCTATCCGTAATCTTTCGTCAGTCTGCTCCCAGTAGCACTTACTTTATCTTCACGTTTTCCATCAAACTTTGTAACTGCTGTAAACGACAGCTTGAGCCACCTCCACGGCTATTTATACTGCCGCAGCTAGTACATGTCTTTTCTCAAGCATTTTTGTGGAGAATTTTGAAAGAGTCCCCTACAACTTCGAACTTTCTGATCAAGTAATAGCAATAACTTGATTATTCCTATTCACCCCCACTGCCTTCCTATGGTTCATTCTTCTTTTCCCAGGATCTGCCAAGTTGTCGAAAATCTGCTATCCTTTATGGGTCACCGACTGGGTGGACTTGTTCCGCCCTCTTCTGAATCCTCGGAGCCATCTGGCAGCACACACAGGCCCGAGACACATGCTCCAACTCTCTTCCGAATTGGTCTGCTGATGATTGCCATCACCTCCGTTCCCAGTTCGACCACCGTCACGGAGGCCAAGAGACCCTATTCTAAGCAGGTGAAGGTTGTGCGCAAGACAGGCTTGGCTTTGCTCCTTCACCTTTTTAACGCAACCGGCATTAACACTGAGGCCTTTTGGACACCCGAGCGGGTTGAGAGCGTACAGCACGTAGTCATACGACCATACCTGCCCCAGCTCAGTCAGATTGCGGTTGCCTCTCCTGGTCACCTGATTATTTGCCTCTCCCTGGCCTGCAGTCAAAAGGCCTATCTCTCTGCCAACTTCCTCACACAAGACCTTCTTACGGAGTTGATGAAACTGCTGCTGCACCCCAAAGTCTCCAAACATGTCACCCGGATCATCATTGAAATTCTGTGGAACATGATTTTCCTGCCAGGTGAGCTCGTTGTCAAATGACTTTTGTCAAGACTGAGGTCTACCTGTTCGGAGTGCATAATTTAGGGTATTCTTTTTCCATCCTGAACAGACGTTCAAGTGATTGGCCGGTTAGCTGTCCTGCCGCATCACGGTAGTCTTATCGAATACCTCTACCAACGCATGCTTGCCCTCCGCTCTCTGGGTTCATCCCAAGCCCGAAAGACACTGAACTCCGCTTCAGAGGTCCTACAACGTGAATTCAAGTTGCTAGGCTACTTGACCGTACCGCTGGATAACACAGAAGCCTGTTTCCTGAGCCCCGATCAGGCCAGTCGTCTGCTCATTGGCCTTCTGCCCTTCCTGATGAAAACTTTCGCTAGAAAGTCCACCACTGCAACACCACTTTGGCTGCGTCGTCGTGGTGCCCAGGAAACCAAGCTCCCGCAACTGGTGACGGAGGCCGTGAGAACTGCCCATGCTATCTCCGGAGAGAACACCGAGGCGGAGATATTGCGCGCTCTCTGTCGTCTCATGGAAATCACTTCCGACGTTAGTGATCATCTCAGGTAAACTTCTAGACTCTTTTGGGATATGGAATCATCATCATTATTGCCACCACCACCATCGTCGTCGTCATCATCATCATCATCATCGAAAACAACCGGTTTTGTTGTTTTGCTTCTTAGTAGCGACTGAACAGTTGTGCGACATGCAGATGTTGTATACCACATCGGCAAGTCCGCTAATCTCGCCATTAATTTTACAATCTTAAGCTTGGCACTGGTACACAGTGGGAAAGAGTGAAGTCGATCCCACTGTGGAAAATTTCACACTGATTTATCACAACATGACTTTAAAGATTCCCAACTGGCTGAATATCTCCGTTTTTTAAGACTGAGATTCAGGTTTTAAGGGCTCATACTGAATGTTGCCTTGTGAGTGTGTTGCCTTGAGTGTAAGTGAGCTAAATGTGTACCGAGAGATCAGCACGCATGTGACATGCGTAGACGGGACAACTAGCAGCCATTGATCTCCCCGGAGTAATCATTTTTTTACTACTCAGGAGCAGGCGGAAAATATGACGATTTGGACGGTTGAAAGATTTCGCGTAGACCTGCCGACGGTTTTTAACCACTGCTGCGAATGCGAGATAATGCGCTTAAATGGCCTTAACCATGGCATACCATGTCACATTTATAAGAGCAGCCCATTAAACGAGCCTATTAATGTAGTACACGGTATCCAATCCCCTGGCACAGTTCTGTAGATGCGCTCAGAATAGGGTTGCTGATTAGAGCTCTCATGGCAGAGAGGAAGAGGGCCGAGAACAGTTTCGCACCATCTCGCAGGCAATCTGATAAACTTTCAGAATGCTCACTTGTGGGTGGTTCAGCTTTGACCCGCATGGCTTTTGCGTCACCTCGATATATTTATCCAAAGAACGCCAAAGCATTGGCGACCCCACGGTCAGGATACGGGAATCGGGACCCCTATTCTGCGGGGCAGGCGTTAATTGCCAGGACAATTAGAGTCAGTGCGGCTAGGTTTGGGGTTAAGTTTCGATTTAGGGCTAAGGTCGAGGTTGCGCAAGGTCACATCTTACCGGTGAGGGGGCTTGATATTAGAGAGAGAGAGAGAGAGAGAGAGAGAGAGAAAGAGATAGAGGAATACGCTTTATTTTGAAGTATCATTCAAAATTTTCAGCAAAAATATAAATGGCTCCATTCACTAAGATAATAGGATAAGTAAACATAATATGCAAGAATTAAAGAGTCAAAAATGGACATCTAGTGGGTAGACAGTTCTAGTCTCAGCTTTTTTATTGCGGTCTCTTCACACGTAAGGTAGCGGGCTAGAAATGGCAAAACGGAGCGCTGGCATGCCGTTGTATGGCAGGCTATATGACGAAAGCCTCGGCGCATCGGACAGGAAGACTTCACAGCAATCAGCTCAGAGTAGAGGGGATGAGTTACATCATCAAGGATTCGCTCAGCGAATTGTTTGACTGTCGTTAAGTGCCGTTTTGCTATCAAATCCACTAAAACAGTATAAGAAACACAAGCAGCAGAAGAGAGCATTCGGAGAATACGTTTTAAAATTAAAAAATCCTTTTTAAGCAAGGCTGGAAAAATCACGGGAGAGCTATAAAGGATGAGGGCAAGAACACATGCCTCTATAAATTGCCAGATAAGGGCCTGAGGTGTGTGATAAAAACGTAAACGGCGAATATAATATAGATTTTAACGAATTTTTCTATAAAAGAGTATCGATATGTTGGGAGAATGAAAGATGCGATGTCAGAGTAACGCCAAGGTACCAAAAAGAGGATACCTCATTGGGAAGGACGGCTGAGAATTGAGAACTAGGGGATGGTCACAGGTGAAAAACACATTGGACAGATTTCTCATGGTTGATTTAAAGAACATTATCTAACAACCAAGCTGAAACATGGTCAAGGCCATCATTCGGACACTGGAGATGCGTATGATTTTTAAGAGGATGACCAACAACCATGTCGTCGGCGTATTTGATGTACAGACAGTCGTTTGGTGATCTCAAATCATCAGTATGAAGGGAGAAGAGGTGAGGAGATAAGACGGCACCTTGAACAACACCGCAGTTGTTTGGAAGGACAGTAGATTTCCGCTTGCCGAATTGTACGAATTGAGTGCGGGAAGTAAATTAATCTTCGATCCAAGAGACAACCCAGCCGGGAGAGCCAGACGTGGATGTTTTATTAAGGAAAAGATGGCGCGGGAAGGTGTTGAAGGCGGAAGAGAAGTCAAGAAATGCGCATGCTTACGCACGGCAGCCCTTATCTAAATCTCGTAGACCCGAATGTACTACAAGGGCAATGGCATCTAGGGTACTACGGCGGGCCTTATAGGCAATATGTAATGGGTCGGAGACAATCGCGGAAAAAGGCTCATTTGTATCGAGAGCGACTCTTTCAGCAATCTTCAGTAAAGCGGAAGAGCAGGCGATTGGACGGAAAGACTTAGGGCCAAAATTAGCAGACTTTTAAGGGATAGGGGTAATTCTTACTGAACGCCAAATATCAGGAATCTTTGACTCCATGAAGGACATTTTTATAATGTGTGTCAAAATAGGGGCAATCTGTGGGCAGCAGCATTTTAAAACAAATGGTGAGACTTCATCCGACCCAGCAGCAGTTGAACCACGGACCTTTTTCAGATGTTTCTCCACTGTTGCCACTGACACGGGAGAAAAAACGCTTGGTAGTAACGAAAAGTTGTTTGTGGGGGGGGGATAAAAGTCAGTAGAAGTATGGTTAAAATGTTCATTTAGATCGTCTAAATCAGCATCAACATGTGCCAGTGTAGCACATTGGCCAGTGAGACGCTTAAGATTCCTCCAGAGTTCAGCAGAGGAAAGCCGAAAAGAAGGTTTGGGACGGAGAGGCAAAAAGCTGACTAACAAATAAATCATTTTGTCTGCAAATCTCACTTTATTAAGACGTTAACCTCCTTTAGATAGCCACGGAGGCCTAGATTGTAGATAAGTTCTTTTTACATCGTACAGATTTTAGATAAGGGAAAGAAATTCTATCAGGTCAGACCAAAACGGTATCAAGGGGACAAAAACTATTAAAAATTTCTTTTAAAAATGTTGTAAGGAAGCAACGACTCAACATTGGATTGACTGAGGAAGACGGGGATAGTGTACGATATACAAGTCTGCAGAAGAAAAATGTTTTCCGGGGATGTGTCGCGAACCTTAACTTTCCTTTCGGGTTTGAGTAGCAGCGCACGCGCAGAAGCGGAGTAAATTTTTGGACGGCCTAATAATACAGAGCGATCGGAACCAGACAATGGAGCTCTGTTCTTAGCAAGGAAGAACTTGGATTGGACAGTCAAAACGTGATCAAGAGGGGCATCAGCGCGATTATTAAAGGAAACAAGGTCATCAAAGCCTAATAACGTAAACGGACGTAAATTCACACGATTAAAATCACCACATAAGACAATAAGATGCATTCCCATGTATTACCGCTAGCCTCCAGTCTGGGTTGTGTGGACGCTTTTGCAACACCGGGTTGCCCTTTCTTGCTAGTTGGACTCTCTTCCCTCGATCGCCTTAAGATGAACAGTCCGGCGAGCATGGTACGCGATATGTACGTCATTTGATTTTTTAGCTTGATTTGGTGTAGTTACCTATCTTTTTAGGGCGACTACAACCTAACGGTCTATTCCGTGCTTAATTAAAATTTTGCAGGCTTACAGAAGTCTGACTGAGATAATAACAGCAACCAAGTGACATTTATATAATGATATACAACCACTTCCGTTAGTGGAAACAATTCAAAGGGCCCGAGGTCCGTTTACTAATTTCTAGGTTCTTTTTCGTAGTTAAAGGCTTCAGTGACCTCCGTGCTTCCTGTCCAATAATAATACCAGTCAGAATGACATTACCGACAAAGATAAGGGGCATTGGATTGACCGTTTCTAGCTTATGCGCCATCGTCAGCCAGCCCATACCCGGTCCCAGTTGGTGCCCAAACCCGAGGCTCGAACTCGCGACGTTGGTTAGAGGCCAAACGCTCTAATCCACTGCGCAACCATACCCAGCGCTAGGTGGTGCCCCACCCCAGGCTGGCTGGCTGCCGACGACAAAATAAGCCAAAAATGGCAATCCCAGTCTCCCTTGCATTTGTCGGTCAGCGTCTTTCTGTCGCTGTGTGGCTGCTGGCGGGTTTCTATAGTGAGCCCAATGGCTCCAACGGGATGAGTGACTTCCGGAAAACGATCGTTGAGCGTTCATCAACGAATGTCCATATTCCTAATCTAAACCGGCAGAACAACGAGCCCGTGGCTCAGTGTTTAGAGCGTTGGACTCTGATCAACGGGTCGCGGGTTCGATCCTCGGTGGTCGTTCACCACCTGGGGTTGGTGACGGCTAACGAGACCATTCAGACGGCCAATTTCCATTCCAGTCTCCCTTTGTCGGTCGCGTCATTCAGCCTCATATCCCTAGCCACTGTGTGGCGTTTCCGGTGCCCTAGAGTGAGCCCTAAGGACGACTGGGGCCTGTAACCGATCGGTGAGCGCCCATCTACCATCATTAATAGTACCATGAACTTCGCGAACTCGGTGACATGACCTGGCTTGCGGATGAAACACAACAGTGGATTAAGGTACCGTTTCTCTCGGCGCAGAGCCTCAATTTGGTGTTCGTCTGTGCGGTATGCTGTTCAGTCTGGACCGGCTTAGCCGCACGGTGACAGGTAAGACCGAAACATGACGCCCCTGCAAAAAGGCTTTACTTCACCCGAGCTTCCTGAACCCCGCGGTGTGGATGCGCATGGTAGGTGTGGGTCACTATCGCCAAAATGCAGACAAGTTGCCTCTATAATATTAGTGTGGCTCCACAGAACAGCATACCATATCGTCAGTTGGTTTCTCGCCCAGGGCGTTATTCAGATGGTGGACGCAAAAACCGGGACTTCTAAAGACTCCTATTTTACCGCGCATGCCACGTAAATTGATTGCGCTAGGTACCCGACCATCAAGATAGCTGCCGCGAGCTCCTTCAGTCCGTTTCGCTAACAGCGTCTCGCTCACACGCCTTTCCTGCTTATACACCTCGGACCGCTTTGTTGGGAGGGCTGTTGTCAGCCATTAGTTGCTCCAGGTTGTTTCAACTTTGCCACTATGGTTTCCACTTTACGAACACGACAGTTTGACCGTTGCGTGAACGGCGAAGTTCACCATGTGCCCCAGGGAGGTGTGCGCGGCAGGCCACGCGGTGCCTTGCATATGAATTGGTTTATGGTGGGGCAGACTTGCAAAGCGTCCACACCGCCTTCACCCACTTGCTGATGGTAAAAAGTGTCACTGACTGACAAACTCTGTGAAACCCGGTCTATGCGTGCCACAATTACGAAGTAGCAACATTACAGACAGCCAAGAGAGACTAGAATGACCGTTTCTGGGCGAATGAGTCCCGCAACTGAACCCGGTTAGCGCCCATCTACCACAGCTTCGAAGAATAGTTCCGACTTCATAGCGTCAAGCTTCTGTAAAGGTGGCTGACGTCACGCAACGGGAATGCCCTAAAGATCATACTCTCCGAGAAGCTGCATCATTATGCTCCCGACCTCTCAGCCCTCAGAGGGCCAAGTTACGCTATTAGTTAGTTAGTATCCTCTCGAGCCGTTAGGAATTCAAAAGGCGTTCGCCTATCTACCCTCTGCAAAATCCGAACTGAACTTCGTTATAGTTAGATATATTATAGCGCTGAGAATATTTCCCAGCGGTCAGCCTCTTCGCTTGTCCATTCACTAGTTGATTGTCCCATGGGCGAAGTGACTCGACGCGCCTTTGAAGGCTCTACTGCGCGGGCGTGCCACTACATTCCTCCTCTCCCATATACCAAAATAAGCTGCGCGTACTGAGCGACTGTGGTGCAGTCTGATTTGACGACGCACCGTGATCCAGCTCGAACCCTGCTTCGGTCTTGGTCCAGCACATCTACGCGCAGCCCAATGTGTGAGTAAACTTTATGCGATTGACATCGACGGAGGACAACTGTTGCACCGATTCTTTGTACCGCTTTGACCTCGGGTCGCCTGGGAGGATTTGTCCAGCCTGCCCGAGAAAAGGCTGTATCGCTGCTTCCGGACAGAAAGCGAAACCCTCTCTTCGGCGTGGTGGCTCGCAAAGACGTACATTTGACATACAGGAGTAGATGCAGCACCCGATCCGCCGGTTTCTAGCGTAGAAAGCAGAGGTCACGAACAGACGACCAGCTACCATTCCGCTGGAACCGCACATGTAGCACAGCCATGGCGTAGCTGCGATCAATGCGAGGGCTGAGAGTGGTGGAAGATTTTTGCCCGGCCTCCTCGTGCCTGTTTAAGCTATAACCCAGACTAGCACACGGGCAGGGAACCCACATTCGATACACGCATCGCATGCTATCCGCAAACGGAGTTAATCTCGTCTCCATGGAATAAGCCCTTAAACAGCTCTGTTTCACCTCTTTCCCGCCCATTTGTCTGTACTCGCCTCAGCACGTGTTTTCGTCTGCGAAGCACAGCAAATCTGTTAATGAGAGGATTCTTCTCTGTGCGCAAATCACGTCTCACTCTCGTTGCCTCCGCACGCGTTGTGCAGCAATCGCGAATGCCGGTTTGCGACTGGGTCCCTTTACCAGCATCAACGCCGGAGGCGACGCCGTTAGTATTTTCGGTGAAATAACATTTCCACCCCCACCAACCTCGCTTCTAGCCGCGCGTGCACCGGATCTTTCTCTCCAAGGTGGAATCCGAACCAGTCGGACTACTGCGTAATGCCGCGGCATTGCCGTCTTCCTCGACTACCACCGCCGTCGGTGGCGGTGGCGGCGCTAAACGCCAGGCCCTGATGGGATTTGTCCGTTCAACAATAAGACCTGTATTACAAACGCCCAAGTGCTGGTCGATATAAATTTTAAAGCAAAGCGAACCCACAGCAGAATATTCAGCATTGCGCCAGTTCGCTGCGCCAGCCTTTGGAGCGGAAACATCTCAAACTATCGTGCGTAACGCTGCTTTCTTCTTCCTCTTCTTCTCCTTCGCTTACACCAATTTCTTTCCAGCAAGGACCTAGAGCCGTGGATGAACTTTGCATTCCACGGCTAAGTTTGTGAAGCAGTGGCTGCATTCCACCCCCGAAGGATGGAAATTCCTTGCGGTCCCAACCCAAGAAGCCGCAACATAAATCTAAGCGGGTAACCCTAATTTTAACTCTTCAGCCCTACCTCTAAAACCAAGTTAAATTACTCATCAACTCAGCCTTAACCCAACCTACTCCGCCTTCCAACTTAAACTATTACACCCTTCAATTTAGCGCAATGGGCGCAAATAAAACAAGCGTATATGGCCCAATAATAAAAGATGACATATTGCATTCGCCAAAAATTTCGAATTCCTGCTTAATTATCATCTAACCGAAACTAATCCCGCGTGAGAGAAAAATGGGTCTTTGCGCATCGCGTTAGCCATTGAACATTATTCATTACGTCTGAAGCGCAGTAACCTTCCCTTCATTGAATTTAGTATCGCCCCTCGCCAGACCGATCGATCCAGCCGTACGTTTTATCATCGATTAGTCGTCGCCATGCGACTAGAGTTCGAAGATGAAGCGGAAACGCCTATATGCCATGCCGTCTTCTGGGCCGTTGCCGAACGCCCACACTTCTGGACTACTATATCTTGGCTTTTCCGACCTCACGTCATTATAAGCCCATTATTCTCCGGTGGCAATTCCGTACGGTGTTCCGCTGGATAGCGATTGATTCACCCAACACGAGGCGGTGGGCAAGAACTTTTCTCGCCGCCTTCGCGATCTGTCATCCGCCGCTGACGGTGATTAAAGAGTCTGGTCCGCAAACGCATCGGGTCTGCAGGACTCTGGTCTTTATTCATCGAAGCTGGCGCTCACCGCGCATTACTGCCCTAGACCCGCCAGAGCTGCGCGACCTGGCCTCTGGATCTACTCGTGGCATTGCTTCCACGAAACCCTCCGCTGCGGTCTGGCCGCGTAAGCCAGCTCGAGAGAAGAAAGCTCTGGCCTTGAAACGCCACAAGTCTGAGAGGACGGCTGGGCCAGGTGAGTGCATTCTACAGCTTAATCTTAATGCGCAGCATTCGGTTCCTCCGAGTTTTCCTTCTGGCTCAGTCGGTTATTGCATAATTTTACGGGGATAGCTTTCAGCTGCATTTGTGAGGGCTGGCGTAAATGCCTTTATATATGCCAGTTGCGTCCGGTGAAGCCCCACCGTCGATTTCAACGACCGTGGGCGTCGCACAAAGGTGTAATGCAGGACTGCAGGGGAATTAGCCGAAGTGATAGTAGCCTTGCGCTGCAGCTATCGTTCTATTCTCCTCCCACCTGAGCCCGGCTAAGATAGAGAGCCAGCAGCAACCGAGATGGGAGAGGGCGAAAAGGCGGCTGGAGCTGGGCTCCTTAAAGTACCACCACCTGACTCTGTGGATCCCACGTGAGCAGCACAGACATTAAGAAGGAGCCATTGCAGCCTGACTCATTCCCGCCAAAGCCACTCCACAAAAAAGAATACATTTGGGCCAATCTGCATCCGAGTTATCCTCCAA
The DNA here is from genome assembly GCA_017591395.1 of Schistocephalus solidus. Classification (NCBI taxonomy): domain Eukaryota; kingdom Metazoa; phylum Platyhelminthes; class Cestoda; order Diphyllobothriidea; family Diphyllobothriidae; genus Schistocephalus; species Schistocephalus solidus. The sequence goes on along the minus strand of WEDG01006914.1, from coordinate 2,519 downwards.
GTTAGTTGACAACCTTCCAGCTTACGGCATGAAAGCAACCGCTTCAAGTCAGATTATAGAGCACTGTAATGAGCTGTCGACTCCTCACCCTTCCCACCCCAACAACTGACCACCATCCGAGCCAGCTCAGTTAATCTCGTGGAGGGTGCATTGGCTGACGGGTCGGCGTACCCATCTCGGCAAGCGCCATTGCGCACGACCCGGCCCCTGCACACACCAGGATCCACTAAATCAGGATATGGAGCAGCCATCGCCAGTCTGGGACTTCAGTCCACTGGACAGCCGCCACTGCGACACTGTTGCGGCATACACTTGGGCTGACGGTGGGTCTGTCTAAAGCTGCCATTTGACAGCCTTTCCGGGCCATGTCAATAACGGATTTCTACTGGATGTTACTACATGATCAAAGCAGGTTGGTCTTGCGTTTAGCGTAGATGGTATGTTTTGCCAGAAGCCTGCAGTGGCCACTCGCAGTCGCATATCGTGGAGGCGTATGTGAACCAATAGGCCCATGTGGTGTGTGAACCAGCAGGGGCGCAGCTGGACGCAGATGCTGGGTGGGCGCGGTGACTGGGATTGGAGTCTCAGGCACTGTCTACCTAGTCTCCGTGATGGATCAGCAGGTGACCCTTCGGGACCAGTGAGCTGGGCTAGGGGCGCATTGGGGAGTAATTGGCAGAGGCCTCCTGGGGATGTCATCTCATGCAGTGGGGGCAGGAGTGTGGAGGGTGTGGCCACTGGTATGGCTGCATTGTGGTGAATTTGCTACAAGGATGCGCATGTACGGATAGGGCCATGCGATGAGGAATGCGCGAGGACATTGAGGGCAGTGGAGGCGACGACTTCTGCTGTGTGATGCCCAGGCACGGGCCCACCGGTCTCTGTAATGATGGTATTCGCAAGACCGACCACAGGGGCCTGCGTGGTGCCAAACTTCTGCGGACAGCTTGGGAGAGAGATGATGGTAGGTGTAGTGGAAGGCAGATGGTTGCTGTAGGGGCACAGGCTAGGATGAGTAGAGGATGTGGTCCTAAGGGTGGAGTAATGGAATCATTGGAGCCACCAGGAGGAGGGAGGGGGCAACAGCTAGGCTGGGCTAGAGAGCGACGGATCGTAGAAGTTGTAATTGTCGGATTGTTGGTGACCATCCGAAGATCCAACCAGGCCGATTCTCGCGCGCGGAAGATGCGTTGACAAAGGCGGGCATGCTAGCTGGTAGGGCCTGCACGGTCATTGGTCGGGGGTAGACTTTCGTGCCGCTTCTTTATCTTTGGCGATCCGGTTGGCCTTCAGATTTCTGCGCGAACCGTCTTCACAGATCTTCTCCACGCCAGTCTATCCTGGGCGCGAGGTCCTCCCAGGTCGCTTTTTCGCCGGTACGGATTTGCGGCTGCTTCACCGATTTCTTCAAAGTGCGTCCTTGTTGCGTCGTTTTTGACCTGTCGGCGAGAACCCGTAGTGCCAGTCTCCGTGAAAGTCGGCTGGGTAGCTGCTCGTCAGTCCATTCTACCACAGGCTGCCGCCCATCGCAGCGCTGCACTGCGGTTTGTTAATATGGCGTGGATGTGCTGAGGATTCCGGTCCACCCAGGACTTCCGTGTCCGGTATCTCAGTCTCTTGCCACTCTCAGCCTCAGCATTCCTATGCAGCTGAGATGAAAGTGATCCAGCTTCCTGGTTTGGTCTCGAGTAGACGGTCCAGGTTTCCGCTGCGTTAAGGAATGTCGTCAAGACGATGGGCCTTGTACATCTTCAGTTTGATGTTCAGGTGAATACCGTGGCAATTCCACGAGAGGCTCCGTATCGGGCCAGGCCTGACTGGCTTTGGAGATCCGTTAGCAACCTTGTCATCGATTCTCGTGTTGCGACAGCGTGCTTTCTAAATACCAATCGAAGGCTTCCGCGCTTGAGCTGAGCAACTCGACATTGATCTGAGGAGCATTGTATTCCGCGCTGGGTAGTGGCGGTTAAAAGGACAAACCGTCGCTACAAATTGATTAATCCAAAATCGGCGCGTCCTGCGCGAAGAGGTCCCATGCTCATGCATGTCCCCTCCTCCGTCACGGTGTTAAGGCGGGCGCAGTCGTCCGCGACGAGCAAGTCGCGGATCAGCCGTACGCGCGTTGTAGTTCGCATACGCCGACCGTTGAGAAGGTGCCCACAAATTTGTAGGTGATGGATGTAAATCAGGCGTTTCATCACGGTAGGCGTCCATCAGCATAGCCAGAGAACAGAGAGATCCGGGAATAGAAGCGAGGGTGGGTTTTCAATACGCAGCCCCGCTTCACCCAAGGTCACTGCGAACCGATCGCTGGAGCGCCTAATCCACCATTGTTGTTATCTCCCCAGATCGAAAGCAAGAGCAACAACAACGAGCTCGTGGCAGTGGGAAGTTGCGGTATCTTTCCCCACCGGCACCCGAATTCGATCCTCGCACCGCAGCCCAAGGGTTGAGTATGGCTGACTGATGACGGCTAATAAGCCAGAAATGTACCTTTCCAGTCTCCCTTATCTTTGTCG
>WEDG01006913.1:0-10743 GCA_017591395.1 Schistocephalus solidus | reverse complement strand
GTTGTCGTATACATTAGCTATTTTCAAAACCAAATTACGCAAACATTTAACTTCGGAAAATATAGAATCCTTATTGTCTGTTTCCTTCCCAATCTCGCAAATTTTGGATTTTGAAAAGGGTCCTCCAGGGTACTTGAGCCAGCTCCCTTTATATTATATTGGTCTCTTAAAGTATTTCCATCATCTTCCGCATAGTCAATTTTTGCATTCTTTTTTTTGTCCCCTCCTTTTAAACTAGCATCACGAACTCTTGACAACCTTGATACTTTCCTCCAAATTGCAACCCCGACGATGGTCTCCAGGTTCAGTTGATGATCGAGGCAGGTTCTGATGGTTTCGCCCTTGGTGAAGGACTACATGCACCAGCAAGGCACGCATCTCGATGATGATTTCAAGACCCTACTGTCCCCCTTCTGATTTGACCCCTGGTGTTCACGATGAGTTCCTACTCACCCTCAACGTATCGCCAACTCTTGGACAACATGCTGATACTTTTACTCCTGATGTTAACCCCGATCAAATGGCTCAGGTTCAGTTGATGATCACAGGCGTTCTGCTGGTCTTTTGCCTCTTTGATTGGTCAGAACCATGCCGCCCAGCACTGATCACATCTAATGATGATCTCATGACCTCTACTGTCCTTTCTTTGATTTGATCCTGGTGTTTACGATGAGTTCCTCCTCTCTCACCTCCACTGGTGGTTATAAACAGTAGCCCTCACAGCTATATTATCTCTCACACGACAAGGAGTGTTCCGAACCCTCATACATTAATAAATAAATAATAAATAAATAAGTAGTATATTTAAGGTCCAGAGGGTCCCATCATTACAAACTTAGTACCGTGGTTTTAATAAATACAAAGTGGATAATTGCTGCACTATGTGAGCATCCATATGAACAGCAGAAATGAGTAGTATGGTAAACATAACCGATTCAAAACGATTTGCCATTTTTAAAACAAAAGTCAACAATTTTTGGTATAAAAGTGAACTTGAAAAGAAGCAGTAAATAACTCCTAGGGTTGAATTGGAGGCGAGTTTGGCGAGCCGCCAAATTTTTAAAAAAATAGGAGAAAAAACTGCTTCACTAAAAAATTAATAGTTAAATGCAATGGGATAGTATTGTGATGTTGCTTACAACGTACGAGTGTTCGGAACGCTCCTTGTCGGGTGAGAGATAATATAGCAGTCAGAGCTATTGTTTATAAACACCAGTGGAGGTGAGAGAGGACGAACTCATCGTAGTTAACATAGTCGAAACGAAGAGGGGACAGTAGAGGTCACGATATCATCATCCAGCTGCGACCTTGCTGACTGCATAGTCCATCACCAAAGAGGCGAAACCATCAGAACTCCTCTCGATCATCAACAGAACCTGGAGACTATCGTCCGGGTTGCAAATTCGGAGGAAAGTACCAAGGTTGGCAAGAGTTGGCAATGCTAGTTTAAAATGAGGAAAAGAAAAGGTGAATGCAAAGATTGACTGCCTCAAATACTAGGAGGACCCATTTCAAAATCCAAAAGTTGCGAGTTTGGGAAGGAAACAGACAATGAGGACTTTATATCTTCCGAAATAAAATGTTTGCGTAATTTGGTTTTGAAAATAGCTAATGTAAACGACAACCTAATTTGCAGTGGAAGATTATTCCATATAAAAGCATATTTGGAGGCAAAACATTTGAGACCGGTTAGTTGTTGAGCTAAGGGATTGTAAAAAGGATCATGGAGGAATAACGAGTGGCATAGGGTCGATCTACCGGAGTGAGAGCGTTAATTCGTTGGATACTTGGGCTAGAGTGAACGCGAATCAGGAAGCAGAGACCGGCTTCGAGTCTTATAACACACAGAAATTTAATGTTTGCTAATTGGCATCTATCCGTATAAAAGATACTGGATCCAGGAAGAGAAAATAGTCTTGAAAACCCTCTGAACTTTTTTCTAACTCATACTGCGGCTCGAGGCGCTCCCACTGCCAAAAGAGGGGATATATTCTAGGATAGGAAGAACAAACATGGTATACATCTTTATTTCCCCATGGCGGAAAATTATGTTATAAAACTACATCTGTAGCATGAAATTCGATCTGCAAGAGGCGATAATGCAAGCTTATTCGTGTAACTTAGACATAAGTCTCTTATGGTTGATAGTTTTATAAGTGTACTTTTTGAAATACTAGGGGTCCAGAAAGCCTGGCGGGACCAAAACACATCAAATTACTCTTGGATGGAGAAAATTTAATCAGCCAACTTGAGCTTCAACTTGAGAGTATAAGTAAATCAGTGTTGATTTTATAAACACAACTATTAGCGGTGTCTTAAAAAATGAGTAAATGCCATTGAGATAGTCAGCGTAAACGAAATTTTCTGAATTTGTGAGTATAGTTGAAATTTTGTTTATGTACAGTATAAAGAAGAGGGGATCTAGAACCGTGCCTTGAAAAACGCCACTCATGATCGGCTGAGGCGTCGAGAAGCTATCACGTACTTAGAACTTCTGGATGCGGTTAGACAAGTAGGAACCAATGAAATCAAGGAGAGGAGGCTAGATGCCGAGGGCTTCCAGTTTCACCAGAAGACGTCTGTGCGGCACCTTGTCAAAGGCTTTGCTGAGTTCAAAGTAGATCACAACCACTGACTGATGCTCATTACGAAGGGAAGTGACGAGCTTAAGAAAAGCTATATGACACACTTCGCATGATCTCCCAGGTAGAAAACCATATTGCGAGTCGCTTAAAAGCTTATTTTCTAGGCAAAAGTCGAGAATTTGATTTAAAATAATTTTTAAGAAGTTTTGCTAGAGCCAGGGTTTTCTGGACGACTCGATAATTATTTACGTCCGAACGAGATCCCGACTTGAAGACAGGAAGAATAATAGATGTCTCCCATGAGTCAGTAAAGAATCCGTTTAAAAGATAAACGGAGAATATATGGCTTAGCAATCGGAAAAGCTCAGCACTCTCTTGATAGCTGAGTTTGGAATGCCGTAAGTCCCCGAAGAGTGCAAATTGTTTTGCGAATTATTTGCTTACGAATTAGTTCTAAGGAGAAATTAATGGTGCTGATAACATTGAATGAGGATGGCTGAAACGTCGATACCGGTTCAGATTCAATCGTAAAATGATTTGCAAAGAACGCACTTAATAATTCGGCCTTATCAGAGTCATCGAGAACGAAGTTCTTGTCTTCATTTAGTAATAGAGCAATTTCACAACCTCGTTTAGAGGAGGATCGACGACGGAGCAGTTGAGCAACAGATTTTGCAGAGTTTGGCTCGCTGAGTGCACAAGATTCCCGCTGTCTGCCACGTGCAAGACGAATCTTAGAAGCAAATTCAAAAATCTCGGCGATCCTTAGATGCTCAGATAACGAACTAGTAGATTGATCTTTTGACTGCCTACTCAATTCCTTTAGTCTTGGCAAATAAAGGGAGGAACGGTGGATTCCAAAACGTAGGGCTTGACAATTTTGCTTGGCACGAATTCCAGGATGTTATTTGAAACGACTGACATGAAGTCACAAAGACTTGCTGCATCGTTCATGGAGGAGAGATTCTGTCATTCCAATGCATCAAAAAGTTATTTATTAAGCTCATTTCTGTGAGGTCAAAAGCATGAAAGCTACGAAGGGCACTAGCCTTTTTCAAAGAGACAATCGGAAAGCAATAGGGAATTAATGTATGGTCGGTCGTTTTAGAAGAGGCCCTGCTTAAAATCAACGAAGAGGGGAGCAATGTCGTTTGTGAAAAAACGGTCTAAAATATGCTTCTCTCTAGTTGAAGAACGGACAAGCTGGGACAAATTAGAAAAATTAATGGTATCTAGGAAAGGCTGAAATCTGGGTGGACAAAAGTCTGAAATCCAGTCAATTTCAGGAAAATTAAAATGCCCAGCGATTATTTTAATAAAACAATTGCACTCGAAAACCAATTTAAATATTTCAAAAAGTTTTGCATCATCATTGGTTGATGAATAAGGCGGGTTGTAAATGCATCCGACAATCGCCTTTGGCTTGGGCGACCGGATAAAAGATGCGAAGCAGTAATTACCAGAGAATAACGTGGCAATTAGATAAAAACGGGGTGTGCTTCAAGGAAGCTTTAATGTATAGAAGACAACCATCACCACGCTTAATAACGCGGACTTGACGGTAGAGTTCATACTGGTCTATGACAAGCAAAGAGTCAGAAATCGACGGATAGGTCCAAAATTCAGTAACGCATAAAACATCGGACATTAACTCGAAAGCAATGACTCTCAGTTGGGCAATCTTATTTATAACAAATCTAGCATAAGAAGCATGAAATTTTAAGTATTTCGAGTATCTAACCTAGGGTTATTGTTGTTTATAAAAGAATTTGGAGTTGGGTACTTAAGTTGGAAGTTATTGTGGTTTGGAGGGTAACTGCCAACTGCGCCAGATCGTCAGTTGCAAAAGGCTGAGAGGGATATCTAAAAGGTGCAGGAATATAATTTTCCGGTATTGAACTACCATTGGGGTGTAGACCGGAATATCTATGTTGGTAGTTAGAATGGAATAGGGGGAAGTAAGATGGGATATAGAGGCTGGTGGGAGAAGGCAAGCAGCTATAAGAATTAAGTTTTGAGATGTCTGATCTAGTTTATCGGTTAACATGGTTAAGGTTATTTGCGTGTTGGAGAGGCTTTGATAGTCTTGGAGAAGGCATTATGCGATTAATTAGAGCTGCGATACCTTGCTTTTCGGGTTGGGTTGTATGTACGTCCTTCGGATGACCTGCCTTAATTGGGGGTATAAGATGACCCGCGGGGTTATGGGATGAGCTAGTTTATGGAGGGTTAAATAAGTTGTCTTTAAATTGAGATAATAGCGGATTTTGTATTCGAAGTACGATATTTATGCGTAGTGGTTCGGGAAATTTCATGGAGAGGCCTGGAGAACGGCATTCAAGAGGGCAAGCTGTCAGTCTAAGTGCTTTAGACGGGTCAGAAGGTATAAATGATGGGACCTTCTAGGCCTTAAATATACAATTTATAATGCTGTAGACGAGGTTCCGGACATTACAGGTGGGCTAAAAGCATCGGACATTTCATAAGTCGGCCGTCGGGAAACGAAGTAGAAGGTGAAGTGGACGGGCTGACCGAAATGGACATCTGAGGAGATGAATTGACCGAAGCATTGAGGCTTGTGAAAATACGAAAAGATTTGTGAATATTAGGTTGATAAGTTGATAACTGGAAAGACCCATTTCTTCGCTCCACTGGTGTAGGTTCTCGGTAAAGGAAACATGTTTTCATTTTCAAATAGCAAGAAGTGTGACCTCATTGAGCAAAGAGTGAGTCCATTTCAATTTTTTAAAACAATTTAATATAGATAGGAGGATTCTTGCTACGCGAAGAGATCCGTTTTGTTTCCACTATTTTGAAGTAAAAACCAACGGAGTCAAAAAGTCCATAGCAACGCCAACTGGGTGTCTGTGTATGGGAGCGTTTTTTAGGAGAAATTATATAAACGTTTCTGTCTGTCCAAAGCCTCGCTGGCGACCAAGTGAACAATCGAGTCGAGACGTCTGCAATCCTGAGAGGTAGCATCAGATATGTTACCATCGAACAGGTTACCGAGTATAGATCCAAACTTCACCATGAAGTCCTTGCAGTTGTGTAAAACGGACATATCTAGCTGTTGAGCTTTAACAATGGGTTTCATATTTGAATCAATGTTAAGACTACTAGGTATAAGCAAACAACGCTTGGGTCCAGAGGTATATAGTTAACAATAATTTGAGGTTGTTGGTTTCGTCTTTCGTCGAAAATATGAGTACAATCTACGCAGGATACGCAGGGTAAACACATTAATGCTGATATAGATTTCCAACTGGTTGATATGTTGACTATAAAAAGGGCTACTATAAACAACTTATTGTTGTAAAATGATGTGTTACTTTACTTACTTTAGAAACAGCTGAGTTAAATAAGTGAACGGTATCTGTTGTAGAATGTCGACTTAAATTATATGTTCGCGCTTTATACTTCTACTTTTGTATGTGGATTTATAAGGATGGCAAGTGAGGCTTCGTCGAGTGAAGCAGTGTGAAGCAGTGTGAGACTGAATATTTCCAACTTTTGTAAAATACAACAACCACAGGTATATGTCCAGTAAAGCAGTGTGAGACGGAATATTTCCACCTATTGTAAGATACAACAATCACGGGTGTTTGTAGTTGTTTAAAAGTTAGAAATATAAAAACATTATCAACACTTTAGCCAATAAATACAGTAAGAAACCAAGAAACCCATTTCAAAGTTAAAAACGAGAAATGAGACCATGTCGGGTGAACACTATGAGACTGTATAGTTCCACCTATTGTTACAAACACACCACAGGTATGCGCAGTTGATTAAGTGTTAGAAATGCAAAACGTTTATCAACACTTAAGCCAATAACCATCAAAAAACGAAGAGATACGTTCAAGATTTGAGATTTTACTTATCTTTCGAAGATATATTTCTGCCTATTGATAGGGACGACAATCACAGATAAGTGCAGGTGATTAAACGATGAAAATGTGAAGTTTAATCAAAATGCAGCTAATTATTAGCTCCGAAACTGAAGAATAGATAAAACGCTAGCATAAATTTAGCTGCTTAATATTCCAAATCATATATCTGCTATCGATGGTGCGCGTTTGTTCCTGCAAAGCTGTGGCTTGAGATTCAGAGTCGCGCACGCTAAGCGACGGCGGTCACTCAATCGTAATGCACCTGTACTATTCACTCAATTTTCCTTGATAGCAGTCAACTTCATACTGTCAAGGAAGGAGCTTAATAGAGAATTCGGTCGAAAATGGTATTGCTGAGTTTTCTCTGACCTCACCCCAATACAGAGGAAATTGAAAAAATTTAAACTGTCCACAATTAACTTAGAAATAATTACTCATGTTGTCATGTTGAACAAGTTGCAGCCAATGTCCTCCGTACGGAGCCCGATTATGATTGAACTCGGGGCATCTCAAGGCAGAAGTAATCCTCTTATTTCCACACCCCTACCAAGTCCACCAGTAACTTGTGGTAAACCAACGAAGATTCCTAGCTGAAAGATAAGACTGACTACAATCTGTCACTCGAAAATCGAAGAAATCTAGCCTATCGACGAAAAAACTCCTTTACGATCGCCTATTACATCCCAACACACCACTCACCCAACAACCTCGTATTCGTTATTACTCCCAGACCATATATCGAGGCTTCTAAAACAATCATTTCAGCATTATCGTCTAAAAAGGGCGCTGCTGTTCCATTCACAGCAACTATATCCCCAACCCCGCAGCTCATTCCCTCCACGGTCGTTTTCCCAGTGGTCTCCCAATAAAAAAGGTCCTACTGGACTAGTAGACTCACTCGACCATCTGTGTAAATTAAATGGGAATACTTTAAAACATCCTGCCCATGGGTTTCCCTGAAAAGCCCCAATATCTAGCGGTGGTTCTCAGTTTCCTGTCCGTCATTTCCTCCTCCAATTCTTGCTCCCATTTTGTACATCATTTGCTCACTATGTCAGAATCTTTTTTTTAGAACCGGACGGGAATACCCGTTCCCCATATTCAGTGGCCCGTCCATCACTAGACGATTAACTGCCCTTCCTTAAAAACAACTAGCTGGCCAATTTAAACTGTTCGTTCTTTATGGAAGATCCTTGCTTAATAAAATGCCTCGGCTTCAGACTCTGGACTTCGTTCACCGTCCAGATATTATTGTAGTAATTGGAACATGCGAAACAACTTCCGTAGTCGAATCCGAACTCTATATTGTAAGTTATAATTATGCTCGAAATGATCGTCGCGACAGCCGTGATGGAGGGAGCTTTATCTATGTTAAGCAAGCACTGGAATTTCTGCCCTTAGACCATCCACAGTTTAACTGCAGCTGAAGAGAGCTGTTGACATCCAATCACCTTAAAAATAAGTACTCTTTACGCGTTGGTAGTGTCTATCGCCCACACAATGTCAGCGATGGTTACGACCTTAGTCTCTCATAGGCGTTTCATGTCACGGTTGAGTTAAATTTTAAGTCTTGCTTGATTGCAAGGGATTTCCATCTTCCAGAAGTTCAATGGTTTCCACCTCCCAATCCTATAATTTTTAAAGACTTACTCGAGGCCGTTGATATCGGCATGTAGGATCAGGTTGTTGACTTCCCTACCTGTGGATCAAGCATACTTGATCAAATCTTTTGCAGAGGTTGCCTGGCTTTGATAGTGTCATCTTAAAGCCCACTTGGAAGTTCAGACAATGAAATCGTTGTTTCTACACTACAATTATAATCTGGTGAAACCTTTCCCAAAAAAGAAACCTTTTATTTTATTTTCCATCAATACTTTCAGCAGAATTATTGAAACGTCATAATTCCCACGACTAGTCCAATTTCTTTCTATGTCAGGATGTGAATAACTATACCAGTTTGCTTGACGAAGTTTTGGATTCAATTATTTTTCGATGTTTCCCTTAAGATAACAGTTAATGTCACGAATGAGGTTTACTTCCCTTTATCATTTTGCCGTAGGTAACGAAAACACTCTTGTCAATCACGTCTGCAAAATGAAATTTCCATTTTGTCCCTGATTTTACGTATCTTTGAGCAGGCTAAGAGGCAGCCCGAAGAAAAACGGCTAGCCTCTGAGGTCAAATTTCTTGAAAACCATTAGATAAATATCGCGAAAGTTTTTTGCGCACAGTCAGAACCCATAGAAAAACGCAACACCTCATCCTTCGAAATGTCCTTGGAAATCCCATAGCTGCTGACAAGTTGGCGGCTGGTAGTTCCAACGTTTTCTTGTCCACAACATTTACCAAAATTCGACTGCTCCTCTTCCGACCATCCGGGCTTGGATCGGTGCCGTCCTCGAAACAATTACTTTTACCCTCGGGGACGTAACCGTAGCCATTCGATGTTTTCGTCAATCTCATAGTCCTGGACCAGATGACGTCCTAGTCAGTATTATCAAGGCGGATGATAATGATATTTTCATGTCCCTTCTGTGTAAGTGAAACGTTTTCCAGTGTGTGTGTGTGTGTCCACATCAGACAACTCACTGAGTCGGACGGTGGTCTGATTGTGGGGTTGGGGGACAGAGTGAGGTCAACAGCTCAGCGCATTTTCCTCACTATTAACAATCTGACGTGCTTAAAACTATCACGTTGCGCTAAAAGCCGTGGCTTGGAAGGTTGCCAACTGACGGGAAAACTCGTCCTCGTGGTCAGCCCAATGTGTGTTTTGTGTGGAGTGGCTGACTGGTGGATTAAGAGTCAGGCAGTGATGGCTCCTTCTTAATGTTGCCCTTATGGCACTCCCACTCCGTGGGATCCGAGCCCGGTGTGCTGGTACGCCCAGGGGCGGCTCCGGTCGCGCCAGCTGCCTGCGCCCTCACCCGCCTCCGGTGTTCTTTACTCTGTCATGACAACGGGCTCAGATGGGGAAGGATAAGAGAGTGCGGTAGATGCAGTACAAGTCTACTATCACTTTAAACTAAATCACGCGCAAGTTACCGTCCCTGCATCACCCTCCCATGGAGCATACAGTAGACGTCGTCAGACTACGACGGTGTTTACCTTTTCGCATACTTTTTTTAATGCTTGCCGATTAACCTAATGCTTACTTTCAGGCGCACGTAGATAAGTTTTGGGGTGACTGAGGTGCCGAGAGAATAAAGACATTGTGTATCATTACCTGACGCCGAATGGTGGTCTCCAGTCTGTGTGTGTGTCTTGCCCCCTAAACGGGCCACGTGATAGATGCGTTGGACCAACACGGGGGCCACATCAGGGAATGCCATGCGTTATTCGCGTAGCGCTCCGCTAACAAATGCCGAACATGGGAGGTGTGGTGGCACGCCTAGGGGTGGCTTGGGCTTAGGGAACCCGGCCGCGTCAGCCACCTGCGTCCTCTCCCGCCTCCGGTCTTCTTGACTCTGTCTTGACATTGGGCACAGGCGGGGGAGGAGGAGAGAGTGCGTACATGCAGCGCAAGGCTACTATCACTTAAACCTTATTCACGCACAAGTCATCGTTCCTGCATGAACCTTCCATGGAGTATACATTGGACATCGTCGGACTACGACGGTCCAACTGTCGTGTGTGGGGTCTAGGGGTACTATATAGGGGTGGCTTCACACACATAGCATTTGGTCGCTCCATTTGTCACGTACAGGTGCTGAATGCTCCTGTGGCCGCCTCTAATTGGTACCCAACTCTCACCTTTGGCTCCTTGAATTTGGGTTCTCTCCGACGGCCACACCCCGGGAAACCATCACGATCGGTGGGCTAAACCAGGTGAGGGCCTCCGGTGTTGTATGTGCCTCCACACCCGGTATTTATGACACCCGAAATTCCCACCTCCCCCCTCTCAAAAAGTCCAACGGTGGGTGCGACAGTAACCCCGTAGGCGGCCTGGGCTAACTCGGGTCGTTTACCCACTAAAAAAACCGTTACGCATAGCAGAGTTCGGCAGCCGTCTGGAATGTCCGAGCAGCCCTAATTAGGGACAGCACTGCTTGCCTCCTCGCGGAGGAAGAGGCTAGAAAAGGTGCCCTAAAAAAATGCTGGTTATCACGACTTCTGCAGCCGGCCGCGGCTCGCAGATCGCAAAATACGCGGTCGTAAAACTCCAACAAACAGCAACACCACCAGTCCCCATCCCCCCAGCCATACCCTCCAGGCTGCTCGGGTGAGTCCACACACACTAGCAGCCTGGAATGTTCAAGAAGACGGGAGGC
>WEDG01006910.1:0-48795 GCA_017591395.1 Schistocephalus solidus | reverse complement strand
ACAGTGCACATTCTGCAAGCTATTTTGCGCTTCATTTTGAGCGAAATTTTGTTTTTATCTTGCCAGGTGAGGAGGCTTTTCATGTTCCAGCGACTGTCATCTTCAGGGCCCGTCTGATAAGACACTATCATCAACTATGCGTGCATAAGTGGCTTATGCAACAGCTGGGCTAACCTACTTAGACAAATCGTGTGGCATTATACATTTGTTTGAGACAAATTCACTTTACCAAGACAATGTTCAAAACATATGCTTCATAAAGTATCGTTGAGGTCATTCATCTAAATATGTGTTGATCCGCAAAATCCTCAGCAAAAAGACCGTGGATTGACTATCGAGAAATATAAGAGAAAAATTGACTAGACACACACACGTTGCAGCATATTTTTAAAACTCAGTAAAATAAAATGCGTCTGGAGGATATCGAATTCAGAACTGCGTGCAAAAACATATTTGCGGATTTTTGTGTACAGAGCGATAAACCCGTTGAACGGTTACCAGAAGAAGCAGCGGTGTATCGCACATGCTTGCCTTTTCGTAATTCTGAAGACACTTTAACTTTCTCACTTTCAGGCGCCTGCCAGGTGTTGTATTCCAGTTTGCTCACAAAACGTCTACAAACATCGGACAAAGGTAGAGTACCAGTCATTAACACTTATTCATGCGAGTTATCATATTCCCTCTCTATCGATTGGACAAGTAAAGAAGAAAGCAACCGGACCAATCGCGACTTTCACGCCTTTCTAAACTTTTATTTAAAACTTTTACCTAATATAAGTGTAAGAGTCAAATAAAGAATCTGGATGGTTTAGCATGTGCCAATAGAGACGCTCTTGGGCATTTTCGGTGGATGGGATAACAGGGAAGGCTTTCCTCTTGCGAATTCTATGACGTCAGTCGGAAAAATAAGAGAACACACTCGTCACCCTGTGACACTTATTTGTTACCTACGGTTTTTCTTCACAAACCAGTCGCATTTCTTCTTCTTATTATTATTTGGCTTTTTCCCGAACAGATTGTGCAAACTGCCCAACATGCGAGACACGAAGGAAGTGCCAGCTACTGCCTGCCTGCCCGGTGACAGTCGCATCTTCGTTTTTGGTGGCTACAATCGCTCCTCCTGCCTTGCTGCTGTGGAGTTCTACCAGGTTGTTGCGGAGTTGGGAGCGAAGGTGACCTCGAAGTCGTCAAGTCTGACTGGAAAAGGCTGCATAGTGCATACACCTCCGATACCTTTAACAGATTAAACTTTAGTTACTTGAGTAAATATAGTAACTAAGGTAATTTAGATTTAGTAATTTTGAGTCGGAAGTCAAACAAGCGCGTGACACTCACTGATGTGGTTAGGGTCTCACTCGATCCCATTCTGTCCACCCGCTAGCCTGCTACTGGCGCTAAACGAACATTTGTCCCTTTGGCATGTGTGATGACCTACAGAATATGGTAACGCAGAGGTATAACAAAGCGCACTCGTCTGGTTCTGTTTAGCAGCGCACGAAAAGGCTAATTAGTAATTACATAGATCTGGTCACATTCACGTCTACCTGCAAAAATAACCTCTGTCCTTACTATTCATGTGGGTTACCATGCCATTTTCACAAAGACAAGATCGAATGTACTGTCTAGAATTCAAATCCTGCCACCGTACTCTCGTTGCTGACAGGGCGCAGGGAATCTATTTGGCACTCAACATTAGCCGATAGCTGCTCTAGCCAGCTTAGCATTGATCAATGAAACCACTATAGTCTGCCGACCAATGCACAAGTGAGTATTCCGTTTATCATACTTGGCCAATCCGAATCTGTTCATAATCAGTGCCTGGGTGCGGATGAAACGTGTGACGGGAAAATGAAAGACGGCGGTTTTGGCGCTTTTAATTATCCCTTGCTCCTGGTTTGTTTCTGTGTCGAACTGGTTCTTCCAAAATCTAAAATATTTTGAGGAAGCATTTCCTTCGGTTTGCAGTTGTCAAGCACTGAACGAGATTCGTCTCATGGAGGAAATCAAAGGAAATCTGTTGGTTACCGAAGCATACCAGACTAGATGAACATTATGAAAAAGGGTTAAAAAAGCACCATCACCCAAGTCAGGGATTAAAAATGCATACTACTTCAGTAGTCACGTTCACCAAGCACCAATCACCCAAGTAAGGATAGAAACTACATACAATGGCTGTATCTGTTCAGAATATATGTTATGTGGTGTATGTGCCGTTAAAAACACTACCCACTGTCATTATAGCAGTAGAAGTTACAAACTGAATAAAATCACCCTGAACGGCTCATCGCTTGCTCTTGGGTTACATATCATTAAAAATCGTTAAAACCTGGAATCCGTTAACTGTAAAGACATTGGCATAGCTACCGTGTCTTCCAACGCAGACAGTGTTGTGCAAATTCCGCCACTGGTGGGACATACCGGAAGCTAAATATGTATGCTGGAATAATTCAATGGAATACTTTTACCTTTGCAGTTGCCTCCCTACGTACCTGTCCCTTGCCCCGTGGAACCAGTCAATAGTAGTTCTGCGAATAACATCCGCAGAACACTTGCTGAAGCTGGTATTCTGCCAAATGGCGTCTGCAGACGTCAAGGCAAAGGTATGACCTACCAGTGAGCACTGCATAGATGGGGTAGCCAATAAATGATCACTTCCCAGTTGATCTACTCCAGCAGAAGCTGAGGCACAGCTGTGGCCCAATGTAAGACGTCAAGAGGTTTCATAAGAACTCTCTTACCTTTCGTCCTCCAACTACATGCAGCCTTTCTATCTACAATTCACCAATGACGTTTAGAATTAAATATGTCCAAACTGCCTCATTAGCTTAATCTGGTGCCGGGCACATTCCTCCAACGAAGTCATCGTAGGCCTCCTCTGTGCACAGGGGCAGATGATATAGCGACTGAATAGCCTTGGCGGGGGCAGCCGTGACCCGCACTTCCTTGAGTATGTCGTTCAAGACTGCCCAGAGTTATTCCGTGTTGCGAGCCCGCTGCTCTGCGGTGAAATCAACGTTTATACTAGGGTAATGTTAACAACATTGAGAAAATTCCTACCATAGAGAATCCATTTCCTTTCGTAGTGCGTTGATTGAAGTTGAAAGGACACCTGGAGATCTTTCCTGTAGTAGCCTGAGGTACGCATTAGTAAAAAATGCTTACTGATAAGTAGGCTGTGGGGTAGGTCGTGTTGATGGGCTTGGTGTATTCTCGTCACTTCTCGGCCAAAATGTCATTGTCAAAAGTTCTTACTGCAGTATCAGTGATGACGTTGGTCAACCAGCCAGTCTCCTTTTTGGCTCTTTTGGTTGGTTGGTCGTCTTCGGATGTCGAAGTGAGCTTGTGACTGCAGGTACGTGGAGTACGCAGGAGCGTTCTTGCGTCCTTCGGAACTTCTGAATTGTAAGGGCGGAGCATATGCAACAAAGCTTAACTGGTTGCTAGCCAGTTGCTAGGCAGACGTCCTGCAACTCCGCGATAAAGCATATGCCTTGTCTTTCACTCGTGTGTTACGTCACCCCTAAAGATTCTACACCCCAACTCACAATAACATTGCCTGAAAACCTATAAGAAGAAATTTTGGAAAAGATTTCAGACATTTGATGTTCTGGTGAGGAGTAAAGCGCCGACGACGAAGATGGCGATGTAGCGGCCTCTACTTTGGTCCCGGCATAATGCGCCCTTTTTGCACGCAATAAACACTTAAACATGATGCTCCGCTTGATTCCGTAATACTTCCGTTTCATGGTTACTTTGCATGGACAACAGAACATGATATATAAAGGAAATAAGGGCACATTTAACATACAGTCACAAAAGTACGGTTCATGTTTTACATTTAACTGGAGAAAGATGAACTTAACATGACATTTAAAGGCATAAATTAACAAATTATCCTATAAAACATATTAAGGCCATTGGATTACATACCTCAATATCAGCTGCTTTGCGACCAATAAGGAGAATTCGGGAATTGCTAACAAAAGCACACGTAGAGAAGTTAAAACTAACAAAGACGTCCTGATAAAAACGCTGGATAAAGGAACAGGCATCGTTATAATGAACAGATCAGACTATGTAACAAAGATACAGTTTATAGTATCCGACCAAAAGAAATTCAGGGAAGTACATAAAGAAAAGAATTTAACTGATGAAGTAGAAGCACAATTGACTGACTACTTAAAAAGACTCCATGCAGGTGGTTTTCTAAGCGACCTTGACCTCGAACACCTCAGACTCGTAGGTACACACATCCCTCAACTGTATGATCTGCCAAAGATCCACAAGGAAGTCTTGCCATATCATCTGATTTTAGACATGTGAAACTCTCCTTTCATGCTATAGCAAAGTGGTAAGTAGAGAAACTAGAGCCTGTACAACATCAGCTAGACGTCAAAGACCTTACATTAAATGGCCTGAGGATGCTATCTTTGGATGTCTCATCAATTTTTACAAACGTCCCTGTCACTGAGACAGTCCAGTACCTCTGGTAATTCCTATCGAGTAGTGAGCAAGAAACAGGAATACTGACAAATGCACTGAAAGAATTATTATAAAGATGCACGTTAAATGTGCAGTTCCTTTTTGACAGCCCGCTATACAAACAAATAGACGGCATTGCTATGGGCTCGCCACTTGAACCTCGCCTAGCTGATGTCTTTATGAGCAAACGGGAGAAATTTCAGCTAAGTGAACAGATAAATAAGCTATAACATTACGGCCGATACATCGATGACATCTTTGCAACGGTCACATAAGAAACAAATGTAGACGAATTCTTATAAAATGTAAAACCTTACACATTTGTCGATCAAATTCACGTTGAAAATGCAAAGAACAGGTTAACTCCCATTCTCAGACGTCCTTCTAAGCAGAAGACCTAACAGCAGCATACGAAAGAGCGTTCATCGAAAGAAAACCTGGTCTGGGCATTAGAAGATGTTTGGCGGTTGCATACCTCTCCAACAGAAACGTAATCTAGTCCGTTGCTTAGTGCAAAGGGCTAGAAAAACCTGCTCGGCAGATAGAATCAAGGAGGAGCTTGGGAAGTTCCAGAAATTACTTCGAGAGAATGGAAACCCTGAGCAGTTTATAACAAAACATCTTGTCGCAAGACCGGTGAAACCTGCCAAGCTTACTGTTGAAAAGAAAACTCTATTCCTCAAAGTGCACTTTCAAGGAGATGCGTCTAGTGAACTGCTGAAAAGACGTCTAAGCCAAGCCGTTACACAAACATTTTCAGCAGTGAGACTTTAGATAGTGTTCTCAACCAACCCTCTTTTACGAGTTGACGGTAAGGACAGGTTTCATTTACTCATTTACTTGCTCCTGTGGAGCAGGTTATATTGGTCACACGAGCCAGCGCCTATCCAAAAGAATAAGAGAACACCTCCCAGCATGGCTGAGCAAAGGGGAAGTCACGAGCATAAAAAGCCCCATCCTTGCACATCTTGTTGACACCGGGCATAGTGTGGACCCCAGCAAAGCTTTCCGTGTAATTTATTAGGCCCCACCAAACTGCCCCAAGCCACTGCGTCAACGACTACTAGCAGCAGCAGAAGCGACTGTATTGGGTTGAATTAGCCGGTCTTGTGCGCACAAAAAAACCTCTTACAATCTCCGCGCTTAGCTTGGCCAACGGTCGCTTAACTGCAGGCATTCCTCCGAACCATCTCTGTCCTCTCCTTTCCCCTAGGATGACTCTACCGAACACCCACTGCCGCCTATCAAACTGTTTCTTATCATCCTTCCCCTATGCACACCTCTCACATAACTGACACAAACGGACGAACATTATCGATTTCATGATTTAAATTTCTAATATGTTCCAAATTTTCCCTATAACTGTACTGGCTTGAAGACACGTTATCGTAAACAGCGCATATGCTCACCAGGTCGTTGTTTGAATCTTCAAAGTCACACAGAAACGCTCGGCACACGCTTGGCAGATAAACGCCCTCTAAATGACTGACGTAAACAAGGCATCCATAATAAGTTCATCACTGTCCCCACTAACTACGCTTAAACACAATTTTATCTGGTAAATATTACTTATTTGAGTTAATATAATTTATTATGTCACTAAAATTCACGCATGGACATATTCTTAAGTATTTTCAGTACACCTAACCATGAATTAAAAAGTCGACGGGGCCGGGCCCCTTCTATCCCCCTCTGAACCCCTCTATGGATGGAGCAAAATTTTGGAAACTGGTTAGTAACCGTCATTTACTTAAACTTGGACTTAGTAGTCCTACTTACTTTGCCTAGGTGGCAGAAATTCTGACGACTTCGTAAAACGAATATTTTATTCAAATTTTCGATGAGGCCATCGCCTTGGATCTAAATTTCCAAGGTCAAAAAGGAAAAGAAAGTTTATGCGGATCGGAAGTGTATGAGCTTATTACAGGTGGGTAAAAACATCTCTTTAAAATTTTGATCTATGTAGACTTCTACGTTAAGTGGAATGGCGACGGCCGCCTAAACCTATATGAATTGGAGGCCGCATTTATAAGGCACCTCAAAAGGTCCCTCAACGCCGCCGGCAAGAGGGCACAGAGGAACACAACCGTATTCGCCTTTAATGGTTAGTTGATTTACTTTCTTATTACCACCCTATCTATTTTTAGACAGTAACCCTGCAATCGCCACCTCCACTCCTATCCCACCTGATGACAACCCGCCTACCCCATGATTGAACGTAACCCATAACCCCGTATTGTACATATTAAAAACCAATTAACTATTTTTGTACATATATTATTTTGCATGTTTTATAATAAACATTTTTATAAGTTTCCATCAGATATGTTTTTGCATTTTCTTTAAAAAACGCGGGGAATGGTTAAATGCGACTGAAGTGGAGTATAGGTGAGAAACATATGATGGGAAATGATGGTTACGTAGAAGGCAGACGCAGTAAAGTAACTGGATTGGGCGAGCCGTATATATTCGTTTTCGATGGGGGTTGTACAGGAAGTATCTGAACCTCTTTCGCCTATTTCGACAAATCTCGACATGTCGATATTAGGCATATATCGACAAAAGACGAAAAGTCGATAAACGTATCTTGACACGTCCATATCAAGGCGATATACGTCGGATATATATATGCTATTAGGGTAATTAAGGGGTCATGTACTGGTAGGGAACCCAACTCAAAAGATATTATTGATGTTTAATAGCCTAAGTCCGTCCAAATTGCAAACATAATTTAGAATCGAAAAATTGGCTTTATTTGCTTTGCTTAATTTGAGAGAGGAAATGTACGCTTTATTTTGGAAGTAAAATTCCATAACCTTCAGCAAAAAATTTTCCTCCCTTAACAACGAATAAGATTGGGCACATAGACCACATAATACTATAAGATCACAAACGAATGAACGAAGACTTCAACAATTGACATCATGAAGAATCTTCCTTGAATAAGTCTCAAAATTAGACTTCTTTCAAAACGGCACCAGGGTCGTGCACTGATAATCTCATTATTGAAGTTCAAATAAACAAAGAGGGTAAAAATTCGGTATATAATGAGTGGAATATGCCAAAGGACTTACATATAAGGAAATTAAAATGTGACTTAAGAGTAGAAAATATGACGGCTCGATTTCAAAATCCTGTGGAAGATTGAAGACTTGTATCAAGAAAAGTATGTCTTACTAAATTGTTACTTTTCTATGCATTTAACCAGTCATTAACCCCCTTTTCTCCTGAGTTTTGATTAACTTACTGCTGTCTTAATTTTTGCTGACCACTTTACGCTCACTTTACACCTGGGGAGTCAGCTGGCGTTACTACACTTATTCTAATCTTACCAGAGTTTTTGAACAGCCATGGAGACACAAATCAGTTCAGTTCAGTTCAGTGTATTTGAGAAAAATAGGCTTACGCCTTTGAAATCCCTTTTTGATACAGAAAGTCGGAAGAATAATAAGCAATGCAAAAAAAGTTACAGCCAAGTGAATGCAGGCAGATTTACGTGGTACACGGATATTGTTAAGGTAAAGTAGTCACATAATCTTCCTGGTGCAGCAACATATGTATGTCAAGCCGATGTTTAAATATATCCACAGACTGGGACATTACAATCGCCACAGGTAGGTTATTCCACGGTTTCAAGACACGGTTGGTGAAAAAATTCTTCCTCACATCCAATCTTACTTGGGGCACACTTAGTTTGAATGGATGACCTCGGAGATTATTCGTAGTAGCAAGTTGGAAAAAAGTCATCCCATAGGAGGGCGCAATCCATGCCGCGCACGATACGGAAGGTTTTTATCAAGTCTCCGCGTAACTGCCTGTAACTCAGAGGATAGAGCTGTAGGTTATTTAGGCGAATCTCATATGGCAGTTCACCTTGACCTCTTACTAATTTTGTGGCTCCTCGCTGTACCCTTTCGAGCATTTTGTAGTCCTGTTGGGTCCACGGTCGCCAGGCTTGGATCGCATATTCAAGATGGGGCCTTACAAACGTACCAAAGACTTTAGAAAAGCAGTCTTCATCGAAAACTTTAAATGCCCGCTTGATAGAGTACAGCATTGAATAGGCGGATTTAGCCGCCTTGCAGCATTGCGTTGAAGGCTTCAGGTTGTCTGTCATCCAAACGGCGAGATCCTTCTGTGTGTGTGTTTCTCGGAGTGGCATACCGTTCAAAAAAAGAGGGTCGCATATCAGTGACCTGATTCCGACTTCCAAGGCGTAGCAGGGCGCATTTGTTTGAGTTGAAGGACAAGAGCCATTTGCGGGACCACTCATTCAATCGATGGAGATTTTCTTGGAAATCGTCTCCATCGGCAGCATTGTTGATAACTTTCCAAATTTTTATATCGTCCGCAAACATAGCAAAGTCACAGTCCAATTCCTGTACGCAATCATTAATAAACAAGAGAAATAGGATTGGTCCGAGAACTGAACCTTGCGGAACTCCACTCTCGATGATTGTGCGCTTTGATCGTGATCCGCCTACGCAGACCACTTGAAAACGACCGACGAGAAAATTCTTGATCCACGTAATAAGTTTGCCTCCAATACCAAAAATGCTTAACTTATAAAGGAGACGCTGGTGCGGAACACTATCGAATGCCTTCTGGAAATCAATGTAGGCCACATGCACAGTGTATTTTGCATCCAGTGCTTTTGTCCAGCTTTGCATAGTATAAAGTAAGTTCGTAACACACGATCTTCTCCTACGAAAGCCGTATTGTGCAGTTGATAAGAGGTTATGGGTTTCTAAATAAATCATCAATTCCTTTTTGACAAGCTTTTCCATAACCTTGCAACAGATTGAGGTCAGGCTGACAGGCCTGTAGTTTGTAGCAATGCACGACGACCGCTTTTGTGAAGCGGTGTAATGTGGGCTGTTTTCCAGTCGGTAGAAAGCATTCCCGTGTCAAACGATTTCCGGCACAGAAAGGATAGATGTTTGGCCAGCTCTCGAGCAAGTTCGAGGAGTAACTTTGCTGGAATCTCGTCGGGGCCAGGGGATTTGCATGCGTTCAGACTTTTTAATTCTTCAAAGACCGCCTCTTCTCGAAAGAGCATCTCCTGAATAATTGGTGCTCCCATAGTCTTGCAACTAGATGGAATAAAAACTGCTTCTCGGGTGAAAACTGACTGAAAGAACTGTGAAAAGTGTTCAGCTTTGTTTTGAATTTCTGTAATCTCCAAACCATCATCGTTTCTCATTACAGGAATTGGGTTCCTGTTTCGTGTGCTTTTTCTTACATAGCTGTAGAGCAATTTGGGATTGTGAACTGCTCGCTGGAGCGAATCCCTCTCGAATTCCCGTCGGCTGTTGAAGATTAAGCTTTTAACCTTGTTCATTTGCGTTTTGTATGTTTGCAAGGCTAAATTTTCATTGGATCGGCAAAATTTCTTCCAAAGCCTTCCTTTCCTGTTAATCTCTCGTTTCAGTTCCCTTGTTAGCCACTGTGGACTGTTAGATATCCTTAGTTTTGATGGCGGACAGTGGCATTTTATTAGGTTCAACAACCACACCTTAAATAAATTCCAGTCCTCAGAGACATTCCCGGAGAAGAAAAGATCCCAGTCCATTCGTGATGCCTCAGCCCTCATCTTGCAAAAGTCTCCCTGCCATAGATTGGGCCTGGTTTCATTCATTGCAGGTGGCACCGAATATAAACCATACTCCCATGAAAGTACTGCATGATCACTTCGACCAAGTGGAGGTAGGTAGTGAACCTCGTTTATACTGTCAGGATCTTTATTGAAGACGAGATCTAAACAACTAGCCTGTTGTCCTCCACGCGCTCTTGTTGGAAAAAATACATGTTGTGTGAGAAGAGCTTCAAGTGTTGACTTAAGCAGACGGTGATCGAAGGACAACTTTGAGCACTGCGCCAGCAGATCGTTCCATCGAATGCTGGGTGCATTAAAGTCCCCCATTAGAACAACATCAGGTCGACTACCAATCTCCTTTATGTTCTCCAACAAACAAGTATCAGCGTCAGTGTCTGTCCCCGGTGGTCTGTAGAGAGTCATGACTTCAAGGGACTGCGATCCCCGCGTCTTTATTTTCAGCCAAATAGCCTCAATACCATTGTTAATCTTCTCTGTCATTTCACACACTGTGAAATTGCTTTTAACATACATCGCAACTCCTCCCCCCTGGCGGTGAGTGCGGTCTCTCCTGAAAAACTGGTACCCGGATAAGGCTACTTCGCAATCGCTGATGTTCTGTGACAGCCATGTTTCTGTGATTGCTTTAATATCGGGAGACAGAATGGCTACCTGAATTCTCAGTTCGTCGAGCTTCGAAAGCAGACTTTGGGCGTTGGTATACAGAAATTTAAGTTGGCGGCACTCGGCCCTGCCAAATTCCGTTTGTGTCGAGTGTGCCAATACTACTGTGTCACTGCCATCATTAGCTTTGGCTGGTTCCAGAGTAATGCAGCGAAAGGTACAAGAAATATAAACTCAGAGAATACTTCAGCTCAGAATTTAACACGTTTAAAGCGAAAATGAGTTCTGTGATTAAAATTAGCCTTCATCGATACCGAAAGTCAAATTTACACAGTGGACTCGAGCCTTCTTCTTTACTCATACAAACATCGGTAACTCATAACCTCGAATCCATTGGAGAATAAAAAAACATATGTTTTCACATTGTTGTGGTAAGCGATGCAGCACTATCTGTGTGCATAAGCTCGTGTCTCGTTGCTACATCTGCTGCTAGTTAAGAGCGCAACGTAGCTGGCGGTCTCTCGTACTATGCAGCCTAAAATGCGTGGACTGTGCACATGGATGTCGATCGCGTTCGACACGCAGTGCAACATAGAAACACGGTCTCTCCACGCAGTTTCTCTGAAATTAAGGATAAGCACAGCTTGCTGATCTTGAGAGAATGATTTCAAATTGAGCCTAATCAACTGATGTGCAAAAGGCCTGCCTGCATGCGGCCTGCTTCGAGGCAACTAACAATATCTGTGAACATTACGAGCAAAATCCTCCAATGTTAGTAGGATCTGATGAGAGCATAAGACAACGGACGAAAGCACCACCAGTCTGTTCATAAACACCGTATCCAATCTGCTCAAAAAGATAATCGTTGATATTTTTCGCTTTTCATTAGGATAACCAGCTGCTAGACCCTATCAGAAATAGGGTTTTGTCGTACATGTTCAGCATGACGTCCCGTTTGTGCTTTCTAAACCTAACAACTGGTCCCCGTAATTAGCGGTGATTAGTCTCTGACAAAGTTATAGTCAAGTATAAGCTTTTCACCTAAACTGTAGAAATAGTTATGCATCACACCATTCTTGAAGTAACTGCATAACCAACTGTTCACAAATTGTGTTGGCGATCTCTAGCTATTTCAATCTCCTCCTCCTCCTCCTCCTCCTCCTCCTCCTCCTCCTCCACATCATCATCATCATCATTATCCACCAGTTCTCCAATCAAAACGTTTTAATATCATATTTTGGTCTGGTCAGAGTTTTTTTTAATAGAAATAACATGTAATTCCCAATAAGTAAGCGCGATATTTAATGAATTTTAGTAAATTTAAGTATTTTTGATTCTCTTCTAAATGTATAATGGGCCTTTGAATTTAAAATGTGACTAAAACGCGCTTTCTATTTCGAGGTGAACTTCAATTTTTCTAATATTTTAAACTAGAGATCGATCCGTGAGTTCGGTTATAGGAAACGTAAATAAATATTGCCAGCAAAGACAAAGGAAAATGGAATGGCCATTTCTGGCTTCTTAGTCGTCATCATCCAGTCATACCAACCCCAATGTGTGGCGATAGCCACGAATCAAACACGCGACCTGCTTATCAGAAGTCAAATGCTCTAAACATTTAGCTACGTGTTCATTGTCTTGCCAGTTTAAGTTGGAAGATTGACTTGCATTCGTTGATGAACGCTCACTGATCGCTAACGTAACTTACTCGTTCCGCTCTGCTTTGATGCTCATTCTCAAGCCCTGCCGGCAGCCGTACAGCTGCTGGTAGTAGACTAGGCGGATGAATACTGCCGGAAGACTAGAATGGCGATTTCTGGCTTATTAGCCGTTGTCAGACAGTCACACCCATATGGCTAATAGTTAGAGCGTTGGACTACTGACCAATGGGTCGCGGATTCGATCCGTGGGTGGTGCACCACCTGGATTTGGGTATGACAGGTTGACGACAGGTAATAAGTCAGAAATCGCCATTCCAGTCTCCACAGTCTGCCAGCAATCTTCATTTGCCTCTTCTACTACTAGCCGCTATGCGGCTGTTGGCGGGGCTCAAAAGTGAGCCTCAAAGCAGAGCGGAACAAGTGAGTTCCTTTAGCGATGGGTGAGCGTTCATCAATGAATACAGTAGACGTATTAAGCCAAAGTTGGGCAACATATGATCTTGTGAAGAGCCAAAATGCTGAACCTAGATCCAATTTACAAAATTAGACAGCACTTTGCACTCTGCCAGTGTAAAGTTCAATCCAGCGTGCCATAGTACGTCATAGAAATTAGCTAGGTCTTCAATCACACATGTTAGCCCCCACTTGCGTTCTGACTAATAAATTACTAAGGACTCGATTCAACACATTCACATGCTTATTTTTACCAACAATTATCATTACTCTATATTATACAGCATAACGCACCAAAAGTGTTTGCATAGAATAGGGTGGGTTATCGCACTGATAGTCCCTTCGTTGGTTCTTAGTACAGTAGCACTAAATTGAGAATTGCAATGCTAGAAGTTCTCGTCACAGGTAGCAATATATGAAGAAAGGATTCTTCTGAGGTAAAATAAGACAGAAAGTCTAGAGGTACTGAATAGGTATCCTCTGCAGCACTGAGGAACTGTTGAAACTTGTCAAAATGTGGTCTCTGTGACGAATATGTGCAGAAATAGTAGGGAATATCAGTATGTCGAAACTTTTAAACGGACGCAATTACAGATTAGCAAAAAATTATGGAAATTCACTTGATTCAGTTGTGAAGATCCTGGCGGTTTCGACGAGTTTTGTACCCAAACAGGGAAGGTTTAAATACCACCAACACTCTATCCACCTAAGCTAGGAGGCCCCACCAGAAGTCGTGGATTTAGCCGCATTTGAGAAAATTTATCCACCCAGCATATTACGACGTATGGAATTCACTAATTATGATACAGTAAGCTGACTTCTCAAGCAATCAATCCATGATCCCCACAACAACTACCAGGCACAATAAATGAATAGGTGGTTTTGGGTAAGTATGCTTTGTGTGGCTGCCTAAACAGGACACAGGAAAAGAAACCACCCGCAATACATGTGATTTTGCGCTAAATTCTAAGTAAATTATGTTGAGAATTCAGGTGAGTGTTAGGCTTATGTATGAGGTTAAGGTCAGAGTTGGAGTCAGGGTCATGGTAAGCTAAAGGTTAAGGTTATCATCGTGTTACCTGTAGGGTTTAGTTGAAGAATAGGGAAAGGGTTAAGATTACGGTGACAGTTTAGTTTTAGGTAAGGGTTTAATGTTAGCGTTAAGACACGGGAATATTTACCCTTCCTGAAATTTACCGCAAGGCCACCTATTTTAAGCGAGCGGGGCGGTTCCTATTTCCGTGTCCTATTTAGGCGGCCATACAGGGCACCCCTATCATGTTATGGCTTTGCGCCCAATTCCGGGTAAATTCGGTTTAGGATTAAGTTGAGGGTTAGGTTTAAGGTTATGGCTAGAGGCATGATTATGTTAAAGTTTAAAGTTCATGTTCGAATCAGCTGTTGGGTTAAGGTATAGCGTAGGGCTACGGTTGAGCTTAAGTTGACAGTTTACTGTTATGTTAGGGTGAGTGTTAGTGCTAAGACAGGGTATGCTTACCCATCCTGACCTTTACCGTGAGGCCACGTATTTTAAGCGGGCGGGGCGGTTCCTATTCCCATGTCCTGTTTAGGCGGCCATACAAGGCATCCCCACCGGGGTTTTGGCAGATCTGAATAATTCATTGGAAAAATTTGGTTTTCGTGGGTTCGAATCCCACTGAAACCTCCAAGGTCAAAGGAAGTGTTTAAATTTGTCAAAAGTCCCTAGTAAGTATGCAAATATTGACGATGAAAACTCCGTAGACGAGTACATTGCTAGTTTACGGGAAATCAGTCTTCAGCGAACACTATTTTCCCGTGTCTTTTCACGATTACCTGCATTTAGTGAACTCGGAGAAATAAGACGACAACGGCGGCTGGTCTGCCCTAAGTTCCTCACATTTAATTTATCAGGCGCAACGTTTTATCCAGGGGTTCGTTTAACATGAAAGCATAATATTATTTGGGGCACAGATGAACTACTACTTGGCTACTTAGTCCTGTTAAGATAGTTTTAACGCAAAGAAGGCCCCTCGTCGGGTTCACAAACTTGTTTGCACATTCGAAGACCTTAAAAGCAAGTCCATGCAATAAGATCAATAGCTCGAGGCAAAATATCAATGAACGCCAATGGTTCTTATCGTTAAGGATAAAGTATTACTTTTTTTCCTGGAAGAAAACTGTAATAAATGAAAGTAGAAAGGAGAATTAATTTTTAAATACTACGCAGAAATTGGCTGAACTGTGAATTTAAGGCACACTAACGTAGGCTATTTAAATACCCTTCCTATTCATATAAGATGCATAAGAAATGCATTTCCAAGCGCTGAAAGTATACCCAAACGGTGTGTGTTTCTAAACTTCCTTTTGTCGCATCCTACTGTGCACAGTAACGGAGGAATTGCCAGTTGTCCCCTTACCTCTATGATCACCCCCAAAAAGTTAAACCAACAATTTCGCGTCATAATTATTAATTCCATCACAGATTTAATGACTGTGGTTGCGTGATTTCGGTATCGAAATACACGAGGCTTTCGAGGCTGCCGAATTCATTGATGCAGAAAGGCGTGCTCAGCGCAGGCCTTCGGTCTAACATCAGTCTATTCACTGATATGCATCACTCGAACAAAAAAACAAGATACGGCAGTCGTAAATTTGCAAATTGTTTGCGAAAATTTTACAAAGCCAAATACGTTGAGAAAGAGTGGATGCACAAAAATCACTGATACCTTATTTTCTCGAAAATTGTGTGATCTCGAGAATGAATAACATCACTAGAGCTTAAAACCAGTGACTGATGCCAATTAGTGTTAACAACCATTCTGAAATGCATTTTCAATTAGGAAAATGGAATTTAGTGAGGTTGTCAGGTTGATTATCTGGCAGCATCACCATACACAGATGCTTCACACAAGCCAGGATTCCTTCTTCCGAATGCTGCCAGTCATTTTGGATGCTTGTAAAAACCACATTCAATAAAATGACTACCTCAGTAGTGCGGATTTTGTACATTGATCTTCGGTACCCACTTAAATTTAAATATATTTTATAGAAAAAAATGCACGAAAAACATTCCATTTCCCGAACAATTTTGAGCCCATCTGCCATGCATTTGCGTTTCGGGTTTCCAGATAACAAGCTCCATGATTCCTACGTGAAGAAGTGGATAAAGTCCTCAATGAATTTAAGAACATAACGAAAACTGTTCACAAAATTGTGCAATGAACATGGGCTCTGTTATATACTTTATGAGCAGTCTTGATAAGCCGACAGATCGGATACTATTCGAGTGGGAATAAGGCGGTCGAAAAATCTCATAGTAACTTTTTTAAAATCCCAAGATAACTTTCGTTTGTGTTTAGAATTTTAAAACGACGTGTAGGAGCACAGTCTACAAAATAAGTTAAAAATTAGGCAGATAAAACGTTTAATAGCGCGCAAAAGTGCACAAAAATAATTACGCGTAAACAGCTACTAGACTGATTTGAGAGTTAAACATAAGCAATTTAATTTTATTCAGAACATTATAATTTACACTAGCAGAGAGGAATTTAGAATCACGTGTAGGAGAAGAAGAATTTAGAGAAGAACGACTTGGGTGATAAGGAGGCGCAAGTTGACAAGAAGAGTCGGTAGGCAAAGGAAGAGACGGAGGAGGAGGTTGGGGACGATTGAGGGTGAGGTACATGAAAAAAGAAGGTACAGGACGGTGAAATGGTAAGAAGTTTGGAAAGGAGGAGGAAGTCGACCATACAGCCCACATAATTATTTACTGTTTATACCTCCTCCTATATTCTTCACTTCTAAGCGCCTTCTCTTCTTTGATTCCAGGTATAGCTTTCTTTGGAATAACCTGCCAATCGCTATTAGGTTCGCAAATAGCCGATTTGGGTTTGAGCAAATATTAAACATTTATCTTAACACTGACTTGATTTAATTTTTATTTTCCTCATCCTTTCCAAGCAGCTTTCTATGTGAACACGAGAACGGACCATTGAGAATCTAGGAGACCGTCTGCTAATTTTGTTTCCATTCATTGTGCCCCCATTAACAAGTATGTCTCCATATCTTATCCCTCAGACAAGTAATCGAATTCATATTGACGCGCACGGTTTAAACCACTTTCGTTTCATTTTCTTCAAACCATTCTCAGAATTCCAACCTGGCGACTGAGATATCGAGACCCCAGGTCTATTGTCGATCCTCCACCGGTTATGATGCGAATTAGCACCCCTGAGCGCACTATTTTCACTTCTTCGTACTCGCTTACCTAAGTGCTTTTTTTAGTTTGATGCTACGCTTAGATGCAAAGTACCCTGCTCCTCAATTTACCTATACGAAGCAGATTTTTCTCCTGCACCTTTTTTGAAAGTAGGCGCTCCCTGAATTCTTACCACACTTTCCCTACAGGAGTTTTTTTTCAATACATCGTTCTGAGCGCACCAGTTTTTATAAAGATTAAGTTCTTTTCTAAAAGGACAAATCGACGGTGGATTTGAAAAACCATGTTTACGTTCCATTATCACTTTTGAAGAATTCTGCTCGCACGGACAGACATCATCTACATCCTATTTTTTTGAACTCAGTGGTAAGCTTGTTTTGATAGTGCCCTCTGGGCACTTAGAATAAAATATTTATTTATTAATCAGGGAGATCTAACCTCAAAAACGGAGTTTCTCGTTGGTCGAAAACCGCGCACCTACATCAGAGAGACATGTCAAACTGCGTGAACGTGACTAGTGGTGGGCATCCAGGCTCAGTTCTCGGAACCTTATTCTTCATCCTTTATATTAATGACAGCCTTAAAGAACTCAACTTGGGTAAGATAATGTCCGTCGACGAGGTTAAGCGTTGACAAGGTAGTAAGGGCTCGAATGACCAGAAACTTTAAGCAATAATCTACACAGACTGTGAACGTGGTCCGAGAAATTTCTTCTGGAGTTCAATGTGCGGAAGTGTATCTTTCTTCATCAGCGTCCAACAGACTCGACTGACATCAGGAAGACATATCACCTGCAATATATCACAATTCCCGCAAATCTTCGCAGGAGTTCAGTGGTTGGATATAGAGCAACAGGAAACCAGCACTGCAGCGCAGCCATACTGTAACCAAGAGGGAGTTCAAAAACGTTTGCCCATCTTTTTCTTAATAAACTGAACGGAACAACTGCAAAATACGCAATGAGTGTAGTACATGCAACGGAAGTAACCTTTGTAACCTTAGGCGAATGTATTCTTTTGTGAGTTTACAGCAACTTTGTGCACCCCCATCTAAAATATGGCATACATAAGTGGTGGGCATGGCTAGCAAAGGACTAAAGATGCCTCTAAAACGCACAATACCATGACACAAAGCTTGCAAAAGCTGTAAACACCGATCCAACATAGGAAGACTGCGGTGCCTTCATCTTTTCCCTGTGTTACGGGCAGCAAAGAGGTGATTTAATTCTGGTTTACATGATAGCACATGAGTATGGATTGAATTTTCAGAAAATGTTTCAGCGGCACGTTTCGCCGAATCTTCTTGGACACTCTATGAAGCAACGTACAAACATTTTCGTCTGGACCTTCGCTCTGAAGTTTTAACGTAAACGGTAGCAGCACATGAAATGATCTCTCTCACTAAGTCATTGGGGAAACGTCCCTGTAGTTCTTCAATAAACGTTTGGATAATTATGTGACCTCTGTTTCCCTCGGGAAACTGTATCCGAGATAAACAACTCGTAACCCCAGACCGTTGGCTTTAAAAACAATGTTACTTACACCAAGCGAGTAATATTTCAATAGCCACAATTTAGTTGTCTATTGGCATGTAAAAATTGAGTTTTCAATGGCAATGCCTATTATTTTCACCAAATCAACCAAAATTTGGCTACACATGACTATTGAAAAAGTGGTTCAACTGAAATCGTAATTCATACGCTGGGGTCAGTCTGGATATTCACTTCCTACAATGATTTCAAATCAAGTTGATAAATCCGGCGGTTAAAAGAGCAGTTCACTCGGCTCGCATAATGTTGCACTTGGTCACAGTGAATGGTTAGAACAAATTGTTTGACAATTTCTCAATTTGGTTTAGGATTACGTGCAAGTTTTTTTCGTCAGCTTCACTGTAAATTGCAATCCAAAGTCGGAATATATCAGCACATACGGCAACGAAGCAATCCAATTCGGTGTCTCAGACGCTGTCCTTTGATGCGAAGAGGGGGACCAAAAAGTCAGCTTTCGTAACACTTCCCAAACAGCGCCTCTACAGAGTGCTGGTTACTAACCAGGGCACTTCCACACCGACCAAATGGGAGGCTTTGAATTCACCTCAGAAAATTGACTCCGACAACTGTTCGGTTGTGATTGTACAGGGGATGATGATATTCACATTGTTAAATGCCTTGTTAATCTAGGCGGACTGCATGAACCATATCCCCTCCATTAGCCGCTCGGGTCCTGGACCCGTCCAGTAGACCAAGTGAATCACATAAGAATGGTTTTGAGGGTATCCATTCCTGGCATGAGCGCTTACGTTATGCTGCTCTAGGAACCGCATTCGCTCTTGCTTAATTACTTTTTGCATAATTATGCGGTAGATCAAAGGGCGTTTAATTAGTCTGTTATGGCTTGCGGCGACCTCGATTCCACCTCTATAATGCCGTGTGACTCGTGCAGATTTCCATTCGGCAGGCACACAGCCGGAATCCCAATAAATTTAAAAAATCATAGCGAACGGTTTAATTCGTTCGCCAGCAAGCACCTTCACCGATTTCGCTAGAACGATATCTGCATCAGGTGATTGAGTGTCTCAGTAACAGCAGCTCTTTACAGACAAGTCATTTAGCGAGTAATACAGTCTCAATGTTTTAAAATTTCCTTAACTGAGTAGTGCGGAGGAGTCTGGTTGGTTTCACTCACAAAGACGGACTTGAAAAATATTTTTTCTATTAATCCGTCATCACTGATTTCTACGTCCCCACTTGTCTTCAATAGGGGTATGGGATCTCTGTTTGGTGTGCTATCTCTTAGTTAGCCGCAGAATTATTTTGGGTTATTCACGACACGCGTTCCGAGGATGAGTCGGTTTAATATGTTGCTAGGCACATAGTATGCATTTATAGACACGGGATTCCTATCAGCAGATTACTTCCTCAAGGGCCTAGGTGTTTTGTTTATTTCGCATTTTCAAGCCTAAGTCTGTTATGCAGCCGCATACCTGATGTCGGGCACTAGTTTCGGACAAGTGTGCAATAAGTCACTGAACCGCAATCAAACCCTGGACTATTGCCAAAAGCTGGTTCCCGTTCCCAGTGTAAAGGATTTATTTCGGCTCTCCTTTACTAGAAATCACCACGCCAAATATTTATTCTAGCTCTAGCGGGCTTTTTCGGTAACAACAGTAGTGTGTATGGTAGAACAGAACTACACGATCGTTTCGACCAAGGAGAAGTGAATGTCACATCATTAGCGCTATCATGCGAGTTTTGAGCACCGGGCCTAGATAGTTTGATAATTATCGTTTATCGGCTGATGACGGCTAATAAGCCAGAAATAGCCATTCCGTTCTTTCTCGTCTTTATCGGTTCCACTTCATCATATGCTACACGTCGCTATGCGATCACGTGCGAGGGCTCTAATGTGAGATCCAGGGCAAAACTGAACATACCTGTTCCTTAAGCAGATCGGTGAGCCGCACACAATCATATATATATATATATATAGCTATATATAAAAAGTACCTATGTCAGAAGTACGGTATAATATATGTGCCATATATATATATATATATATATATATATATATATATATATATATATATATAAACGAAATGCCTTTGAGTATGAATATATGCCCTATCATTTACTTCATAAAATTGGGAAAAAATACCCCTGACGGCTCGGCAAAAGGAAAACTGTCAACCGACGTGGAATTACATATGCCTGAAAATAAAGATTTTTTCAGTTTGTGTAAAAATTGTTCTTCTCCGTGAAGCAAATTCTACCGGAAAAAATTAATCAGCCCTTCCAACCCCGACGTCAAAATGTAACCCAAAGGAGTTACGTAATTTATCATTAGCACAGTATGATGGATATCTAAAAATCAAATACGTAGTTTTAAGGTTAGAATAGAATACGTTTATTAAAGCCCCTCTTGGGCGCTTTCAGGTTAGATGATAACATCAAGCTGTGGCAATAGTCATCAAGAACAATAAAATCAACCCTCCAAACATGATGTAAATAGCATGGAAGTGAGTGAGCTGGACCAAAAATCTCTAAAGACAAAATGACTAAAGATACTGGTAATTCTTTTTACATACGACCGGTCTCATCGACTGTCACACAGTTTGGGGTGACCCAACAACAAATGCGCAGGAAAACGACTAACATGACGCAGGTAATGAGTTTCAACAGTAGCCACCCAATCGGTGGCAAGCGCAGTTGCGTTAGGAGGCCATATCTGCATGTTGGGGCGCACTGTAGCGTACCATTGGACAAGGTTTCTGAGTTACAATAACTTCGACAGGTGTAAAGAGCACATGGCTGATCGCGCAATTTCACCAACTGGTAGATGTGACAACCAAATCTACTAGGCCATACATTTTTGTGAGCACACCCGACGTCAAAAACTTCTTGGGAGCCCTCAGTTGCCTTCTTACACCCCTTAGATTCGAGGATGCACTCAGACCGGAGGCGAGCATAAGGTGTCAGACCATGAGGCTGAGACACACAGCCACGGCGGGAAATATCTGGAGTCGTTTAACGGATCTAGTGCAGCTGTGGGAATAGTAACTATTTGAAGAAGCTAGAAGACTACTTCTAACACGGATGGATGAGCACGCAACAGTAGCGATGAGAAATGACGCCAACTCCCGAGATGCGGCTCATCTGACGGGACCCGGTAACAATTCAAGTCCAATGAGGCCGCAAATCGTCGCGGGTAGTGAGCCGCGAAATGCTGGATTCACCTGTTTCCGGCCCTCATTCGATTAACATGCACAATGACCTCCTCCTCCGTATTCTGTACCGAGATTTCGCCTAAGCAGCATAGTTAGCCACACGGAGGCGCGCGAGCATACACCACCCTTAGTGTCAGCGTAAGTAAACCAAACGAGTGATGAAGATGCCGCAATCCACTACTCAGCTGAAGGCAATCATCGCAATCATCGCTTAAACACCTGCGATGAATGCGGGAGCCTCCCAATTTTCATAATAATGCAGGCGCACAGTAACTGCATCGCGTAAACATTTGTTCTAAACCAACCTTATGCGATAGTATTCCTGATGAGGAATTCCAGTGTGAATCAGAAAGGTAAAGCAAATAAAACTCTGGTACTGACAAGCGTAGAACAACTTTACTAAGGCTGTAGTTGAGGTTAAGATAATCGGTGTTTAAGGTCTGAGTCTCGACAATCCCAATATAAAATTGTAGTTTAGAAGTGATGACGCGAACATATTATCGTGTATCTCCCCCAAAATTTAAATGTTAAAAAATGACTGTGATAACCGATGTTGGTTAAGTAGGCATTTTATTCCGTAATGACTATCAGTGGTCATGCACTGCCGCTTTTAACACGCTGACTTACAAGTAAGATAGGAAAACAATGAGATGGAGAACGAACTCGGGATTTATGACGTTAGGCAATCTGATTTTTCGATCGGAACATGGGAATTTTTGCAGAACGCTGACTTATGCTGGTAAAAACACGGCGATGCTCGCGGAAGGTCGTAGGGGTAACAAGTTGATTGAGTTCTTTTAAGAGAAAGAAAACCGTGAATTCGCAAGACTTCTCACTGAGAAGTAAATGCGAACGCTGGGACAAGAACGTCATTTGCCTGACGATTCGGATTCACACCTTAGGTCATCTTCAGAGAGAGCGTTAGATAGGATCAGTTAGACTTTTCAATGTAGACCAATGCGATGTTCACTGAAAGATCCAACACTGTTAGCTAAGTGTATTTTGGCTTACAGGCTGTTCACTGAAACTAACTCGAGATTTCCTATCGTCAAACAAAAAACTTATGGAAGGGAAAGAGTATTTCGAGACATTGGGCATTCGGAAATTACTTTTTTTCCAGTGATTTCAACATTGGAATAAAATCTTTAACAATATTTTTCGATGGACTTCTCAAAAAGATACATTATTGGCTCTATAATTTGACCTAAAACAGTATCCAAAACGTCAGACCAATGAAATCCATGTGTCGGTGATCGCATCTTTTTCTTCTGAACTATCCAAAATATTAAAACAACGGTTTCTTTATAAACGTGGCGAACCGGTGGCTCCCTGAAGCTACGTTCGGCTTAGCGGCCTATAAGTGTCTCGACCGCCTCTGCCAATGGGATCACACCTCAAACAGATATTAAAACACTAGTTGGGTTGAAAAATAAACTGACTGATGAAAAATCGAAAGTTATCGTTCTTAAAGCATGAACAATATGGTTATTTGGCACACTTTGTTTAAATCTCGCAATAATTAATTAAAATCAAAGATCTGGCAAACTAGCAATCAAGGTGCGAAATAATAGAGGTACGACCAGGCGATACGATACGCTTCGCATTGATTAAAAAGTACCCACCAAACCTAACGAAGAGACGTGGATGGATTCGATAGATGCATTCAAACAGCAATGTCACGTATCGTACTCACTAAGGAAGCACGATGAAACATTTTACAACTTGGCTGGATAGGGACGTTTAAAATCTGAAATTAGTGTGAAATGGCGTTCGCAAACTCAGTGGGCTAAAACTTTAATCTGTGAGGCCACAGCAAATCCAACAAGACATATATGTACACAAGATAGCACGACAAAACTACGTTTCAGATGGCGCGACGTTTCGCCTGGCGCAACCGAAACAGGTCCAAGGCGCCCATACCACCCAGATTCCGCATGGCAGCGCTGGAGCCCATTGTAGCGCTAGGTCCACGCAGACCGGCCGCGCCGTTCGTAACAGCATCCTCGTCTTCTTCTTCCTCCTCCTCCTCCCCATCGTCATCACCACCTTCGTCCTCAGAATCACCGAAAGCGTTGAGACTAGTGCGTTTCCTGGCCGCGACGGTGCCGCCGGCACCGCCTGAGCTGCGACCACCTTCACCGTCAAGTGAGATGCGCTGACGACGTCGTCTGGCCGCCAGCAACAGCTGCATATGAGACAGTGAAGCAGTGTTGGCCAACTCAATGGACAGCGCGGTGCCCGAATCAATGTTGTTGGCCAAATCTTCTGATTCACTGGCCACCTGAGTCAGGTAATCTGGTTTGAGAGGAGATTAAAAGAAGCAAGCAGGGAATATCACGCTTTAGAGAAACGGACCGAAGCAAGGTGTAAACATATCAAAACAATGAAACTGACACAATGTAGATTTTTCATGCAAGTGGAGAATAAAAAAAGAAAATAGGTTGGTTTTTAGGCGTGAATGGTCATTAGAAAGAGGACATTCCTACTCACTACTCTGACAGAAGGTTCGGTGTTTCCAGATCCTAAAAGTTCAGTTTAATGAATTAAGGGAAAGATAGGCAAATGCCTTTGTACTCCCTATTGGTTACAAGTCATACTTATTCTTCTACCCTGCGTAATTTACCTAACAGGCTTGGTGATGATTTCTGAAAGTGAGACAACTAGTCCGACTTAAATGAGAATGCTGACTGTCTTGGCTATTGTTCATGAAATGACTGAAACGTTCGATAGGCAACGGAAATTACAAATCTGATTTGTTAATTGCGTTTGCAACAGTTGCTTGGGATTCATAAACCTTAAAAATCCGGAGTGGGGAGCGCAACATACCGATTGGTATTGGCGGATGGACGCCTCACCAATAGGCTACGGGACTCATTCGTTCAGTTCCGCCTTGAGGCACACTCTCGAGTCCCGCCAGCAGCCGTACAGCGGCTAGTAGGCTAGGAAGATTCATTTGAGCCCCTTTTAAAAAACTCGGCAACCTCAGTGGGAGTCGAACCCACGCTTTACTAAGTATATGAAGATCTAAACTGAAAAGACAACGGGCTCGTGACGAAGTGAGCTAGTGTTGGACTTCTAATCAACAGGTTGCGAGTTCTAGCTCCAGGGGTTCCACTACCTAGGGTTAGGCATAGCTGGCTGATGACGGCTAATAAGCCGGAAATGGCTATTCCAGTCTCCCTTGTCTGTGCTGGCAATACCGATAGGCCATGAACATACATGAAACACGAAGACCCACCTTTGTTGGGATAAATACGGCTGGACGCTGTGTAGAACATTGTACAAGTAAGTAGAGCCAGGAAGACGGCTCTGACTAAACGGATGATTTAATCCTCAGCCATTTGGCTTACACGCGCGCAACAGACATGGTCGGTAAACACTCGGTAGGAAAAAAGTAGCCCTCTTCCAGTGAAACAAGTAAAAGACCAGTTTACGAATATGCTGATATTGTTGGGGCAACAAAAACAGGACGCTTACGCACAGATAAGCAAAACCAATTAATCTAAATATTTTCAGCAAATTGGAAGCAGATCGCTGATCCGCAGGTGGATGGATCGGAGACAGGCGTCGATATGCCCTACTTCAAACTGAACGGAACATCACTGCGGCAAGCAAAGATGTTGGAAGATAAGTAATGCTACGTACTTACTCCTGTCTGTTAGGTTTCAGGCTGAAAGCTCAGGGTAGAACAGGAAAAACCGGTATCCTGACAAGGAACTGGTTCACAATAACAATGGAAAAACTCTGCAAGTCTTCCCCGACCTAAATATCATCTCATTTTTCCTCCAATGGGTACCCAGCTAGACATTCCAGCCGCCAGAGCAAAATACTACATCCAGGTTGGGGACATAAATCTGGCTGGGGACGTGCAAGAATCGAACCCTATGGAGGGGCAAATTACGCCTCTTCTTGTTACCAAGCTGTCGGCCCATATATGACCAAATATACTTGACGATGAAAGGGTGGAGCATGTGTCTGTGGAAGAAATGACTGACAACGCACAACGCAGATCTAGGAGGAGAGGGTTAGGCTACGAACGGAACTCTCAAATTATCCTCAAAAATCGCAGATTGTAAATAGCATTTCTGTCGATGCTGGAAAGAAGATAGTTAAAGCGTAGCGAGGAAGCACATAAGTGAGTATGGCACCTCCCACAACCCTGCAAACCCTACTTACCTTCTGGGATCTCCAAGTTGAGGAAGTGTTCCAAAAACTTGTCGACTTGCACAAAAGGACCATGAAAGCACTCTGGTGGTGGAAGGAGATGAATTAGAGAGGAGGCTGCGGGCGGGGGTGGAAACTCTCCACCAGCGACCGGATGACTGCCAGTGCGCGGATAGGCCTTGGGTTTGAATGGGAGCATTTGGTTCGCATCGGGTTGCGGATAGGTGGGCCGTTGATTGCCATCTGACTCGAAGAGTGATGAGCCCGCGGCGATGCTAGAGGTCGAGATGGCGCCCGAAGCCACACCAGCCGTGGAGGGTCCCCCATCTTCGTTGATTCCGGCAGCATTTAGCAGCGGCGGCACTGGCATAAAGCCTCCCCCACCGGTTAGGTTGTACTTAGCAAGTTCCTAAAGGAACAAAACAGCAAAATATATTGTGCTCGGCGGAACTGCTAATCGAGCGACATACAGGTGGTTTTCGCGTCACAGAAGTAAAGCAATTGAGTGTGTTATTTAGAATAACCCGCTGGCGGTAAATGCCACTTCAGCTAGACTGTGAAACTTGTGTTTCGCTCAGACTACGACGAGCGTCTCTCTGAAATATTTTTCGGCATTCTTTCTACTTGTACTACCTTGTCGGCTTGCGGCCGCCAGCAAGCACGTTGGAGCGAAGTTCAAGGCGAAATATGGTTTGGTGCTTCGTTCAATCGGATGGGTGACAAGTCACTTCCATGTGACGTACTACTCGCAACCGCAACCAACAGGATGGCGATCCTCCACCTGAAACAAATGTCTAGTCTGATCTTCTCGGTCAGGGACTGGGGCGCGGATGGTTGAAAACTTAAAACAAGCCGGGAATGGCTACCAAAAGTTCTGGCGTGGTAGCCGAGATTCCACCATTAATATGGCAGGCCGATATGCAAATATTGGGAGAGAAGGCTTTTACTGTGGACGCCTATTTTTCTTGGTGACTGAGACTCTTGTCTTGATGAGCTCATAGAAGTTGTTACCTGCGGAAAAAGAACTGCCTTGATTGAAAGTTTCCATAAAAACAAACTACAAAACCTGTCTATTTGGCAATCGACCAAGAACACAGAAAATGGCAAAAGGATACTCGAAATACTAGACCATTGCTAAAAAAACACGTAGAAAATCTTACGGACGAAAAGGTTTTCTGAAATAGGAAAAATTGGACGTTTTTGATCGTATATGCGATGGTTATTCCAACTGATTATTCACCGGCTAGCCTCTAGGTATGTAACCTCATTCGTGCAAAGTTCTCACCTACAGAAACAAATAACATCACCTCACCATGGTCATAGTTTGAAAAAGGAAAACTTCGATCTGTGCTCTTGTAAGTCCCTTTTAGAAACTAAACATCAAGAAGTCGATTGGCTGTCATATTGCAAATTAAAATAATTTGTGAAGGAAATTATGCACGAGAATAATCTAAATCGAGTTTAAAAGG
Organism: Schistocephalus solidus; assembly: GCA_017591395.1. Taxonomy (NCBI): domain Eukaryota; kingdom Metazoa; phylum Platyhelminthes; class Cestoda; order Diphyllobothriidea; family Diphyllobothriidae; genus Schistocephalus; species Schistocephalus solidus. The sequence continues at coordinate 21,423 of WEDG01006910.1, read as the reverse complement.
CTGATACGCTTAGGCCGTTTTGTGCTATCAGTTGTTTGCATGGACAGGAACTACGAACTTCTACAAAGTAAGCATAGTCATTTCACACGAGTTGGACATTTTCTGAATGTTGTCTTTTCCTAAATACTACTATGGTTAACCAACATAAAAATGTTTTCCATATTTATTTTGTATTGTAACAGTCTTTCACAAACATAAAGATAGGAGGTAGCGAAGTGCAGCTTAATGTACGAAAATGAGGATATAACACAGGGCATGTGATGGTTACATTTACCTTGTAGTTGAGCGAACGTAATTCTGAATCCGAACAGGGGAAGAGATCGAGGAACCTATACCGATCTATAAGAAGAGCAGTTTCTCGGCCCTGAAATTCCTTGACATTCTCTAGCGTTTTTAAGCGGCGCTTTTCGATTTTGAGAATACTAGCCAAATCGCCAACCTAAAAGGACAAAAAGAACTCTTTCAGACAGACGACGCAAACAGCGAACAAAGGATTTGCCAAAACTCGCAGGGGAAAGGCGGAAATTGCAAACTATAGAAATTCGTTTGAAAAAGTCAGCGGCTTCGGTGAGATAGGAACCCACGCCAGCAAGGAGAAGGCGTTAGTACAGCCAACGCTCTAGCCAACTGAGTTAAGAGGCCCCACCGGCAGCCATGAGTTTAATTACACTTGGGTCAAGTTACCAGCCGAGGCCGCCGAATTTTTCCCAAGTGGATCAAACGAATTATTCAAAGCTGTTAAAATAAAAAAATGTGGTACCTGAAGTTCAAACTGCAAAAACCGCGCCCAAATCACTCGAGCTCGTTCAGACTGGATCTGTTCAGTGCCCAGCGCACGCTCGAATAGGACGCGTGTGTTGTTGTCCTCGTTCAGATGTGCCATGTAATCCACATAGCAAAGGACAAAGTCAGGATTGCTAGCGAAGCGTTTCATCCCTAGTTCGAAGATCTTGTGGCCTATTGTGGTGTCCTAGTAAAAGGGGGAAAAAGCACTCCCTAAACCGTGGAAAAGAATGTCCTCACATATGACTAAGTGATTAGCGATAGTTTTGATTTCAAAGGGCAAATGCGCTCCGACGCCTGGCGGTAGGGATCCAAAACAGCCAAGCCAACAGAGATAGTGATAAATAAGGAAATGGGGAGGGCTTGAAAGCGTACAGTCGCGTATATAGAGAGCGCAGTTCGTCTTCGAGCGTTGGTTGATTATCCCTCAGTTTGGGTGAATTTTTGTTGGCTCGTTCGTGGTGCGGAATCAGTGTGTGGTTTAACAAGCTCAGACGGGCAAAATGTGCCAATCGGTAACTGCATACAACTGACAACCTCTCTTCACGCACCAGACACAAACCACAACCCTCAGACCTGATTCCTCCTCCAAGCACAAAAAAATTCAGGAACACTGAAAATGAATGCACCCCATTTTAAAACGGAAGCATAAAGAGAAAAATGACAAGAGACAAGAAGAGGTTTGTCATAAACGAAATCGACTGAAAACCAGCAGTCTCACAGAGTAGAATAAGTGGTTGGTCAATCAGAATGAGCTTGTAGCACGTCGGCAGAAAGGTCGTCCGAATGATTAGAAATTGCTATCCCAAAATGACAAGTAGTGACGCCATGCAGAAGAAATTATATAAGGAAAATAAGTCCCGCCTGTGCGAAAAGTTCGACTAAAATATCACTCCTCGAGGATCTAATTAAAAAATAGGTAAGTACACTCAGCATGAGTTGTGATAGCAGAATCGGTAAGTGCAACAGGAACAACACGCTCTGATCACAAACCACGACTGAGCGCTCAAAGTTACAGTAGAAACGGGAATCTAGCCAAACGAAAACAGCTTTGTCTCTTGATGCACAGCCTATCTGTAAGAGAATATATGTCGCATTTTAAGCCGATTTTGAAGACACGGAGAAGAACTCAAGCGCATATTCCATACAGATAGTACCCAAACAAAAGTTAACTGACGGACCATTGACACTATAGAACCAAAATTGGGTCAGTGCCACCCACATTAACGAGATCTTGTCTGGATCAAAAAATCGTGTGAAAGCAAAGAGCGGGAGACTCCGGCCTAGGTCTAGCAAAAAGCAACAAAAAGGAACCCTTCGCACCAACTATCCACCAGCTAACATATTCGACTTACCTTGCTGCAGTAGTACTCCATAAGCGCGGCGCTCACGTACACCTGGTAGCCGACGCGCGGATCATCACGTGCCATCTTGAAAACACTGCGAGCCGAGAGGATGCCCTCACAGCGACGAGTGAAACGCATGTACTGAATGTAGGGCTGGAAGAAAATCAAAAATGATAGGCGGCTTTAGGGGAAATCTACGTAAGGACAGATAGGTGAGCCTATAGAGGAATAGTCCAGAGCAGAAAAGAGTGCTATTGGTTGAAGTGTTACCAAAATATTTGTAACTGTGAACAGAAATGCCGCTAATTTCCCGAACAAAGGATGATAAATGCATGACGACCCTGTTCGAGAATGTAGGAAAATGAAAAACGACACAAGGCTGTCATAGACAGACATTGCACACTTGTTGTAGCGAAATACTGTTCGGATATGTTCCAAATGTCACCTAACTAACAACGACAATAGCGGGCTAACAGACCACAGAGACAAATTGCGACAAATAACATCACTATATCATGCCAGTCGCCCTGAGCTTAGTGCCTTCAAAAAAATCTGCGATTAAAACCGGCAGGCTTGCAAACTTTTCCTGCTTCGATTGGGTAGGTTCGAAACCTGTGGAACAGTTGTTAATTCCGTACGGTCACTGTAAACCTACCACTCATTGTAGGACAAAAATCAAACCAGTGAGATAGAAAGGGATGGTCAGTATCGCACAAGCAAACTTTCCTTGGGAAGAGAAGGTCCAGAGGCGTTCATTGCATACCACGCATTCTAATAAGCAAAGTCGTTTTGCCCTGCTTAATTATGTCTACGTCTGTCTATGCATAAAAAAGGCAACAGTGCGGTGGTAGCACTCACAACTTTCCACCATAATGCGCACTCTGACCTCTTGGGAAACGACGGAAAGTACCGAATTTATAGAACAGAGCAGAACTAGGTTTAAATCTGGCTAACCAAGGGCAATAATACAAGCATTTAGAAAGCGTGTGAAACGAAGGCTGTTGGGTGACTTCACAATAGGTGATTTTGAGGCTAAAGAACAGGGGAAGCAAGCTGTCGCTCAAAGCTCCCGAGGTGAATTGGATTAAAAAGGAGAAACTTATTGAGAGATGGGGGTAGAATATAGAGGACCACGATACATTGGGAGGCACATGCGGTGAATAACAAAGTTAGAGAGATATTGCAAAATCACCCCAAAAGTAAATAAAAAAATTCTCAACGAAATTCTGAGAAGAGATGTTTATGTTTGGTTGCCCGATTGCCTAAACGATCATATTGTGGCACGTGTTCTAGCAAAGTGTGTAGCTTTCAATAGTTAAATAATTGTGCGCATATGCGTGAGGGCTGGAAAGAGTGAAAAGGTGGACATTTGAATGCTCCAAAGTGTTTGAGAGAACAACCTAAATAAATCTTTGCAAGTTTTTTATGAGCTTGCACACACCCTACGACTGCGTTTAGAAGAATGGATTTAGTGTTAAGATGGTATGTAATTGAAAAATGTAGCAATAACGTCTGCCTTTGTTACGCAGGCAAGGGGGAAGAGAAATTCTGAGTCAGAAAATGCACACTGAAAGCGCTAAGAACTCAATGTTAGTCGGTAAGGTGGACAAAGGTTTTCTGGCTGTGTGAGTTTCGTATACACCTAAACAGCGCGTAAAAATGGAGAAGGCTAGCAAGCTGAAGTGGAAACGACAAAAGACAAGTCATCGAAGCTTAACTCCTAAGGTACAATCAGAGGTATTGCTGGTCGGAGTAGGGCTGGCTGACGACGGCAAATAGACCAGAAATGCGAATTTAAGTCCTTGGTATTTTTCAGCAATACTTCTCGATAAAAAAAAACTTGACGAAAGTAATGCATGTTGAAGAAGACTAGCACGTGAGAAAACAAGAGTGCGATTTAATAGCTAACTAAATAAACGTAGCAAAAATCCTTGCAAGGTTGTCGGCTAGCAGAGCTAATGTTTCTGTTAATTCCAGCCTCTAGCAGCTGCTAGTCGTAGTTTAAGGTGTGCGACCAGAGTAACATGAGACGGCGAAGACAGAAAACGTGCAAGTCGCCTACCAGTGTTGGATCGATGCCGTCCAGAGAGATAAGCTTTTTGTAGATTGAGTGCACTTTGGCGTACTTACAGCGACCCTCCTCGTAGTCCGCGTAAGCGAAGTAAAGCATAATGTTGGTCTTCAGCAGGGCAGTCGCACGTTCATACATCGCAGCAGTTTCGTCGGCAAACTGCCGGGCCATATTCTGATCCTGGAAGAATAAAAGAGGGTATGAGATCGGGGAGGGTGGGGTTAAAGAGGCGAGGGAGATACAAACGTGGGCAAGGGTGGGGTGATTAAACTGGGCAGCGATGGACTTACACCCTTCTCTGCAAGAAGCTTGCTGGCCTGCTCCAAGTAGCTAGCTGCCTCGTACCAAATGTCGGGATGGTGTCCCAGGCAAAGGAGACACTGCTCGTAGGCAAACATCACTGAACGGAAGGAATAGAAAAGGCTCTTTCAAGAACCATCAAAATATAGTCGGCAATTGATCGATTAGGACGGAGTACTTAAGGGGAGTTTTAATATTGATTACCGTCCACCATAATCTCAAAATACTTCAGACATTAAAACGTGCCGGCTTTTGGATACACTTATTTTTGGCCGCCCGGAAAAACCGCACTCGGCAACCAGGATTTTTTATATTGATTTTCGATGCCCTCATACATTTGAATATATTTTATCGAAAAAAATCATTAATCCTTTTTGGGTAAGGATATAATAAATAATTCCTCTGAGAAAATAGAGCCCAGGGACCCTTTTGAAACGGAATGATAATATTCGGTTTATCCGTGGGTAGGTGAGCGAGGCAATTAACGGAGGCTACGGAGGGCATTTAGAACACTCACATTCATGGCATAAGTTTGTTCTAGTACTCTAAGCAGATGCTAGAACAGACGCGCAAAATGAAATATGCAAGTCAGGGACGTGTACACGGGAGAAAAAAGGAAATCTAAGGTTAGTAGTAAAGGAAGGTCTGCGACAGGCAAACTTAATCCCAAAAATAACCTTAACCATAACCTGAACCAAACCACTTTATCTAACCCTATTCTGCAACCCAACCCTACCGCAACTTAATCTTACCCTATTCCTTGAGCATTTTATTAAGTTCAACAAGAAATATAACTCTAATATAACACACCCACCTAAATAAAATAAGAAGGAATGTTACGGTAATGAAAACGAAAAATCTGCATACTGGATATCCACCCTTTTTTGTGCTCACTTCGTAGCAAATCATGCCTTCTTCAACTTTTATCCTCAACGATGAGTTATATTTAGGTTTTGAAGGTATTTCGACATCCGAATAATTTTTGTTCCGCTACGCCTTTGCATTTGCATCTACGATCTACAGTTTACAAACTGCATATGTTCCGTGCAAGGAAAAGCCTACATTCCTCTATGTTATTAAATATATACCATATAGGAGGAGTAAACTTTTGCAATGATTGTGACTATTGTCGGTAGGAGTGAATATGTGGGTTCGAGTGAGAATCCGCAATGTCAGGCCAGTAAATTTCTTGTTTCAGCGATTGCATCTTCTTCTTCGGATGTGTCCTCTATTGTATACTTCATAGGGAGTATTAATAAACGGATAGAGACGATTCCATTTGAATGGACATTGCATGGGCTAAAATAAATCACTAACTCAAACTTTTTTAAACCTAAAAATACACTTTAATTAAAAATATCAAATTACAATAAGACGTAATTTTCCAACAAATTAGAACAATAAATTATACTTTGTGCCTATTTTTACAAAAATATATTTGAATTTATGAGTACACCGAAAGGCAGTGAGAAAACATTTATGCTACTTAAGTTGTCAGTTTTTTACAGTTTTTTTTTTGAAGACGGTCGAAAATAGGTGCCTGTAAAATCCGGCATCTTGGCGTGTTTGAAATATTATTGGGATTATGCTACATGATAACCAATATTACAATCCCATTTAAACAATATTTTTTTGGTTGAAAATGTTTTCCAGAATTTATGCTAACATTTTTTTAGATTGGTCAGCGACGGTGCGACAAGGGCTAACGACATACTTTCGGTAAATATGGCGCAGACTGTGATATGTCACAGGCTATATGAGCTTTCATAGGTTATGAGTCCCTGAAATATTTGCAGAAGTTCATTCGCACTAAACCCATGTAGACAAGACGAGGAAATGGGTTTTAGCACACATGTAGAACTTTCTGCAGTGCTTTCTCCGTTAAACTAGTGAGAATAAGTATACTTCCTTTTCAAGAGACAGAACAGTTATCTTCTCGTACCGGGGATTGCTATTTTCAGCCGGCTGTTATAGACATTTGCTTCCCAGCCTACAGCATAGCCAGACACTGAACTCATACTTGTTGGAAGTTCAGTCCTGTGAATCTACTATGAAATCCCTCCAAGCGATATTTCAAAGCCCATCAGGTCTGCGACAGTAGTACTGTAAAATCCATCAAAAAATTCGGTATAGAGGTATAGAGTTATCAACAAACAAGCACCCATTCCTTCTGATGGCATTCATTCTCACGACCTATAAAGCCCCTGTCCTCCTGGAAAAAAAAGAGTTCCGGATGGAGGCTAAGGAATACCTCGGTCATACCTGGCAGCCTCATGTCCTACCTTGGAGACATCAAAACTTTACTGGCCTTAGGTGATTTCTCTGTAGGATAGGCCACACAGACAGAACGGCTCACGACTGGTTTTCAGGGAACCTAAGCTTCAGGCAGAAGATGCGACCCCTCATATTGCCAGAGTTCGAGTCCGTTAAGTATTCAATTCAGGTTTACTATTGTAAGCAACAGCACTCGAGGTTTTGAAGACCTACGACTCTCCGTGTCTAGCGTTGAAGCAACGTTTTACTGGCTTACATTAGAACTATGTGTTCTGACTTCCGGACCATAAGTGAGATTGTGCGGGAGACCGAGGGTGGTCACGTCGACAAGTGGGTTCTAAGTACTAACATGTATCTTCTATTTTTATTAAAAAGTTTTACGCAGAAGGTACAAAGACCAGTTTAAAACGAATACAACTTAGTGATTACTAGAAGGGATAGGAGAAAGATGGACCGCATTGCAGTAGCGCGTCAAGATATTTGTGTGAGAAAATGATATTACTGCATATCATCTTTCCAAAGGTTGTATCAAACAGGTAAAAAACCAAACACTTGAGCTTCATTGAAATGGGTGTGAGATTTGAAAAAAATGAGGCCGAGCCACCAAAGCAGTGGGAAATGCAAGATCACAAGAGCCACTCAAATAAAAACGACTGAATACAAATACCTCGTTTGGTGATGGTGATGGGGTCCTCAGTCTTTAGGGGATTGTTCTTCTCCCACTGTATGTACTTCTTCCACAATTCGACCTAGCAAAAATAGGTCAAGTGAATGCGCTGTCAATGAGCTCCTGCAGTATGAACCGGAGACGGGGGAGAACAACCTACCTGTTTCACCTCATAGGGCGTGACCTGTGGCGGTACAGAGGGCATATTGCGCGCCAGACCCTTGGTAATACTCTCGTATTCCTTCGTGACACGACGCGCATTCACATGGTCTCGGTTGCGTTCCTCCGTGAACTTTTTGGCAATGTGTGGATTGATAGAGTTCTCGTACATGCAGTAGTCCCGCCAGATGGTCTCAATGCCCAACATAGGAGTGACAATGGCGCGCTGGTAGACTCTTCGAGTGGCTGTAATTTTTTGGCTCTCAGCATAGGAACCCTGGACTTGACTTGATAAGAAATGGGAGAAGGGGGGTCAAATGAACACGTTCAATCCATAGATTTGTCCGCGTTTAAAGTGAAAACTGGGCAGTCGTTTAACTGATACAACCCACTGAGGTGAGTCAAAGTTTCCATTTATAATGTCCTCTGCATACCTCTCAATTGGTTGGGTAGCGTTTAAAAGCAGTATAGGTCACTAGGAGTTTAGACTTAAAGATGACACACACTCCAAAATAGACAGAAACTGCCACCTCCCGCTGCATTCGGTGGGCTTTTTTCCTGTGCATGCAATCCGCCCGCAAGGGAATTAAAGAAAGTGAGATCGTTTCCGTTTGCAGCCTGCACTTACCTTCCTTACTAGAAACAACTGAACGCGCCATAAAACTATCACAAAGAAACACGGATGGTGGTTTAAAGTTATCGCGAATTCTTCTGACGTCGATATATTCCGTCATCATCAGAATGCATGCCGGAACTCAAAGGCGATTCTTTGCTACTAAGTAACGGTTGATCCGAAATCAGCAATCCCGAGAAAAGCTTTATTCTGATATCCCTGCGGACGGGGAAGGTGCAAGGGTCAGGACAGCGAATCACTATAGTCGGGATTCGGACAGCGCGCTTAACTCCACGTTGATCGGGCGTCCAAAAACAGATGATGATTTGAATGAATGCAGGGTACTCTTTTAATCTTCTTAAAGGCCGTCAAATGCAGGCAGTACCAGCATCATCGCGACATCCATATGAAGCTCCGCGGTGAGCAATGAGGTGCGGGTGTGAAAAATAGACCGTGAAATAAGCCAGAAATTGCATTCCAATCTCCCTAGTCTTTGCCGGCAATATTCATCTGCCTCCTCTAATACTAGCCACTGTGCGGCTACTGGCGGTGGTTGAAAGTGAGCCCCAAAGCAGAGCGGGACGAGTGAGTTCAGTTAGCTATGAGTGATCGTTCATCAACGAATGTCAAATTCCCGATCTAAACCGACAAGATAACGAGCCCGTGGTTCAATGGCTCGTGCTGGATTTCTGATAACAGGATCGCGGGTTTAAGCCTTGAGTGGGGCATTACCTTGGGTTGGGTATGACTGCTGAATGACGGCTAATGAGCCAGAAATGACCATTTTAGCTTCCCTGGTCTTTGTCGGTATTGTTCATCTGCCACTTCTATTACTACTAGCCGCTGTGCGGCTGCTAGCGAGGCTCAAGTGAGCCCCAAGGCAGAGCGCGGCGAGTGAGTTTCGTTAGCGACCGGTGATCGTTCATCAACGAATACCTTGAAATTTATAAATATGCGAACAGGAAATCTGGATAAGACTAGCAATGAAGGACCTTCATTTATTTCGTCGTTAAGTATGTGGATGATTCTAGTACTCTAGGGGCTGATTTGTGCGTCCAGCTTTACACCTAAGTGCTGATACGCAGTAGTGTAATTGGAGTAAACGGCAACTGGCCAATAAACTGGTTAATATTTGGGTTGCACAGATTTTAAATTGAAAAGAAACCACTGTTAGTCATTGCCAACCAGTAAGGGATACCTAAACCACGCACTAAATCTTCCCAATGAATTTTGCGTGGTAACATTCCTGAACGTGTTCAACAGTAACATAAAAGATCAGGATGTCATGAAACTCAAGGAGCTTGGTCCAATTAATACATTTCGGGAGTCAATTCTCTCACTCCCATACAGTACACTGTCCTCCTACGAAGGTGTCCGAGCAACTCTGTTTTGCGTACCGGGTATCTGGTTCATTCGGTCGAGTAACAATAGGTGCGACCATGTTAATGACGGAGAAGTCTTCTGATGCATGTTGAGCAGACAGTCAAAAATGATAACAGCCACAGAGAAATCAATGTGATAGTCAACAGAAGCTGGCAGATTTTGCAAGTGGTTGTAAGAAAGGTCCGAGGTGGGCCTGATAAAAACTCGGGCTTACGTCGATCGGAGGAAAGTTATATAGTCAGCCCAAATTGAATAGGAATTTAAGTCCAGACCCATTTTGTCCAGCGTAAAGTCATAAGCTTGTGCCATCTTCTCCCTGTAAAGGAGAATTTAAAGAAAATGCATAAATTTACTTAAAATTTGGATGTTTGCACTTCGTTTCTTTGATGTACTGGAGGTAAAGTTTCCAAAGATCGATGTTCAGAATTTTTATGAGGCATCGCTGAAATAATTTCTCCACGCGTTCGTAATTTTTGGCTTTCATCTAAAAAGGTAAAGAAAAATTAAACAACAAACTTAAAACGCTACATAATGAGAGCGGTTGCTCGGAAGGCAAGTCCCCAGTCAAATGGCTGGAGAGCAGTGGTATAAATTTTCCATTCAGTAACCAATTACTATAGGGGCAGAGAACTTGGAGAAGAAAGATCGTGACGACCCGATGCTTTACAGGATGCAGAGAACGAACAAAAACCCTTTCATCAGTCTATAAGTTGCTGTTCGGTCGACGTCTACCCAGTGACCGCTGGCAACCAAGTGCGGTTTGATAACTGGCTCATATAAGCGTCTTTGTCCATTAATAGGGTCTGAGTCAACACCTTGGATAGAATTTAGTCTGATAAACTGGAATCAACGGCATGGCTTTAATTCTTGCCTCAGGGAAAAAAACCAGCAAAGTAAAATAAATGGGTCCGAATGAAAGCAGGGCACTCGGCAGGTGGGATGAATAGGCGAGGTATAATCACCCTTTGTAATTTACGCTGACACTACTGCTACTTATTTACATTCGGTAGTTCGTATTGCCGTTTTTAGAACGTTTTATGCAATTGTCATTAACGTGTGGGACCTTGACAGCTCGTTAACGCTTCCAGTCGCATGTAGACCAAATCGATCAAAAAATATGGACCTGGCACGACAAATTTTGGAGCAATTTATATGCAAATTTGGGCAAAAACTTGGGTAATCTTATAAGTACCAACCTACTGCAAAACAGCGACTGCCCGATTTTAAAGAAGAAAGTGATTTTCGGCTTCCAGATTATAGGCGATTACTTAAATTCAACGGGAGCAAGCGGCAGTTAGGCGTACAGTATTGTGCCTGTGTCCCATCAATGGATCGTATGATCAGGGCGTTAGTGGAGATGCGCACCCAAAACCAATGCCACACACGGGGGTGGTGGCACGCTTAGGCGCAGGCTCACGCTACATCAGACGCCAGCACAGCACCCGCCTCCGGTGTGTCTTGACACCGGGCACTAGTGGGCGGAGGAGGTAGTGCGACAGATACTGCGCAAGTCTGCGATCAATAAACTAATTCACGCGAAAGCCACCTTCGCTGCGCCCACCCTGCTGTGGGGCACACGGCGGGCATCGTCGAAAACGACGATCGAACATGTCAGTATGGTACCTAGTCGATATGCGTGAAAACTTTAATATCCGGAAAAAGTTGACGAAAATTTACTTTTTAAACAAGGACTTTATTTGAATTGAGGGCAACATTCAAAACAACAGGAGCAGAAGACGCACAGGGAAGGCAGTATCTACATGTTACGTCACCATATGCCTACTAAAATTTGTAGGTTTCGAATTCAAAGTTAGTCGTTGAAGGAACACTGTGGACGTCCTTGAGGCACATTAGCCCTTGACGCGCTCTCAATTTTAATGTTTCCGCTTTCAATGCGATGCCGACAGCTTTCCAAACGGTTTTCAATTAGGGCAGTGCTCATTAAAATTTGGTTTCACCATAGTTTGGCCCCTTATTATACTCAACACTGTCCACTAAGTTGTGCGGACAGCCGTTTGCCCCAAGCGAGCGTCCAAAGATTCACAACAGCGTATCTTAACGCACCAACAGAGCGCAGTTATCCTATTGTGTTTCGACTCAATTGAGCGATTGATATACAAAATCAATACTTGCGTCGAATTCTTCACCTCCGTAAGCGATTTGGTTTTTATATCACCACAAACTTTTTGATACCAAGAAAAGCCGTCTGCATGTGCTTGTCCTGTTCTATCATGTTCAGGAAGACAGCACTGAGATGGCCAAACCTCGCTCCGTTAGGTAGAGACGAAGGTAATACTTATACGTGGACCCTTGATTTGCTGGTTGCGGTGTTGGAAGAACACCGATATCAACCACCGCAAGACCACCTTGGTTATGATTCCTGAAGCTGGTGAACCTTCGTACTCCAGGATTCATTTGAAGGGCCTGACTGCCAGATTTTGGGGCAGAGAAACTGGCGGGGACGTGACATTTAATGACGCCACGACTTCTATGGAAACGAGACCTACTGCTTTAAGGTTTTTCAAAAATTTCGTTGGCGAACTAATTGTAGTGGCTGAATTAGCCGTAAGACAATTACTTTGTCCTTAAGTGATACAAAGCCATTTTTGTGTACTTTATAATGTCGTTTTTTAACTCTTGCCATGTGTTGGTTGGTCCACAATATCGCATTTAGGTTCACCGCTGCCAACAACATCGCAGCAACTTTGTGGGTCAGCGTCTTATTGAGGATCGATTTCCATGCAACAGTGAAATGGCAGTCCTTCAGTGAGTCTAGCACGATGGTGGCCAATCTCTTGTCAGCAGGAATGACATAAGGAATTTGCGCGTCTCGAGTTACCTCAACGTAGCGCGTGGTCTGTGAGTAATGAGGAGTGCTAACACTTGCTGTCGAATAACATCCTTCCTCTCGTTCATCGCTTATGGCCGACTGAAGCCTGACTTCAAGGCTGCGAGCCCGCTGACACCTTTAGCATCAACCTTTTCAAATGAAACTGTGTGCCGCAACATCAGCAATTTGTTCTTCGTTAGATACCTGAACGAACGGTTGTGTACTAGTTTGTAGTTTTCGGCTGATAAACTAGACAACTTGCGAGATTTCTGCTCTAGCTTTGCGTATCACTCTCCGTTCGTTAACTCCTTCCGGTCAGCTTTATACCGTTATCGCCTATGAATTTATCGCAACAGTTGAGTGTCGTCCAAGGCATGTAACGGAAGGACAGGCAACAGAACATCAGGGTTAAAAGAACGGTGTCAAGACAGGGTCGAGAACACCGGAGGACGGATCAGGCGCAGGTGGCTGACAAAGCTAAAAAGTCCGTTTACGTGTGTCACACACACGAGGGGGTACGCGCATGATGGACCAGTACTAACCTGCACTTGCTGCGGCTGAGATCACATCTGATCTAGCCGGTCTCGATGATATCACGTATTGTACCTCTACACGCATGACGATTCGCGCCAGCGGATCTGGGAAACTGCACCCGCTTTTTTTCCAGCGACGGAGCCGAATACCGAAGGTCCAAGCACCGCCTCCATGTCTTGCCGAACCCTATCGAGCCAAGCTTTCAGGTGAACTCCTCTTCGGCGCCTCCAGATGGGCAAAACACACCGGAGTAAGAGCAAAAGAAGTGAGCTTTTGAGGCGGGCGACGGACGACGTTCTTAAACAACATCAGCTGTCTTTCCTGGACAGCCTGAGATCTCCCCGTGATATTTTCGCAGCGATTACGGACTGCCTCATTTGAGACGTAGTCGGTGTACTTCACTCGAAGGATAGTCCTTAAGGAGATTGGATCAAATACGTCCAGTCTTTGCTCATCTTCCATGCGCAAAGTCCAGCATTCACAACCGTATAGCAGGACCGACCGGACGGTGCACGGTACACACGGATCTTCGTGGCGATTGAGACGTCGCGTTGGGTCCATAGGCATCTTCGATGGATCAAGAAAACCTGGCGAGCAGCGTCCATTGGGAGACATCGTCATCCTTATTCTGTCCATTTGGTTGCAGCTTAGCCCCGAGGTATTTGAAACTGCCTACTTCTTCAAGTTGAGAGCCATTTATCCTGAGGGATGCCTTCTCCTGGTCAGGGATGCAGCTCAAAAACAATTTGGTCTTCCCAGCGTTTATAAATAAACCAACCGAAGTAGCTACCTCATTCACCCGCGACACCACAGACTATAGATCACCAAAGCTTGAGACCATCAAGGTAATATCGTCAGTGTAGTCTAGGTCAATCAGCCGGCGTCTGTGTGAAAAATCTACACCGTCAGGACCGTGTAGGGCCCTTCTGATAATCCAGTCAATGTTCTACTTGAGCAAAAAAAGGCGACAGTATACAACCCTGTGGAACATCACATCGGATAAGGAAGGGTTGGGAGAGGTTGTTATGGACGAGGTTTTCACAGAAGCCGGGCAAAAACAAGCCACGGGAAGACTCGGATTCCAACTGAGTGGGGATCGGACGCACTAGCTGACAGAGCTTGTCTATGAGTGCCCCATGGACGACCTAGCCCCCTCCCCCCCCCCCCCTGTCCCACAAAGCATGTGACTTTACATAGGTGGTGAGTGGTTCGGATCTCACATTCGTGGGTGCCATAGAGGTTATAGTAAGGAGTTATTGCGGTTAGAATTTCAGTCTACCAGTCGGTCACTGCGAAGTCCGATTTGAATTGCCAGTTGGAAACCTCCAAGGCCACAGCTTTTAAAGAACTATGACCGATACAAGGGCCTCAGATTCTTTATTGTGAGGATTATGCGCTTAGAGCACCATCCCGTGCACTGTTCGACTGCCAGAATCGGTCAAGCAACTGAAGCTGAGGTGAGCGCTGAGGTTAGCTATGAGAGCAATGAGGCAGAATGATGACTGCTTCTCCAAACAGCTTCTCGAACAGCACTAAGGTGTTAATCGCCGAGGCATTCCCACACCTCTACTAAGACTCCAATAGAAATTATTTCATGATTGTCCTGACTAGTCTGATCGAAGCATCACCTAGGAGCTGGAAACCCATGTCCCCAAATACCGCACTTCCGCGGCCTACCGGTGTACGCTTCAAACGCAGGTGCTGAAGATACTAAGAGATGCCGAACTTTAAACGGTATACAGGCCTAAGCTTTCGGTCTCGTTCAGGAGGCCAGCATCGAGGTAGTTCGCTTGCCACAGCAACAACTGAGTATTGCACGAAACATTATTATTGACAGATTGCACGAGATGGGCACTATTTGGGTAATACGAACGTCTGAGATGGACGCCATGATACAGCGCGCTCTGCACGGCAAGATAAAAACGAATTCTGTAATCAAAATGCTCTAAACGTTCGATGTGACTCTCCCAACTCTAATAGCAGGAGAAAAAAAGGATTGTCATGGTCAAAGCCTATTACCGCTTCACCAAGAAGCGAATACTGCTTCACAACAATCTGTTCGAAGGGTGTCAGGTGTTCGACAGGGTTGTATCCTGTCGCCCATTCTGCCCAACCATGTCAATAAATTTTAAGAGAGCCATTCATGGATTTTAGTGTAGGGAATTTGCACCCAGGCGTCGGGTTGACTGATCTCAATTATGATGACGATATCGCCTTATTAGCCTCAGGGTTTTCGTAACCTACAGTTTATGGTGTCAGGGGCGAGTGTAGCGGCTAAATCCGTCGATTAATCTATAAATGCTGCAAAAACCAAAGTGTTCGTGAGCTGCCTCCATAACCGGGAGAAGATACCCCTCGAGATAAATGACTTAAAGAATTAGACAGATTCAAATACCTCGGGACGAGGCTGCTGTCTAATGAGAAGAGACAGGACGACATTATCTCTCAAAATGATTATGCTCGCGGGGTTTGCCCTATCCTTACGAAGTTTTAATTGGACCAACGTGAAATCTCCATCGCCATGAAGATCCGCGTGTATCGTGCATGTGTCTGGCCAGTCCTCGTATGTACATGTGGATTGGGGCTATGCGCGAAAGGCGCGTGAAAACTGGAGGTGTGTGACCACCACTGCTTGAGGACCATCCTTTGAGTGAAGTACACCAACTTCGTCCCAAATAGACAATCGACGCTCGCCGTGATATTGCAAAGATATCTGAGGCCATCCAATAAAGACGACTAGACTGGCTTGGGCCCGATTTCCATGGTCGGTCTCAGTTGCTCAGAATTGTTGTCCATGATCAGGCGCCGTTAGTAACTTAGAGGCGACGAAGAGGAAGCCAACTCAAAACCTGAAGCAACACAACTCGTCAAGACATGGAAATGGTTCTTGGGCCCCTGGTATTCGAACTCCGTCAATTGAGGAGAGAATTGGTCGGATTATCCAGATCCACTGCCGTAGATCGTCACGAGTGGAGAATTTGAATCTGTAACATCCTCGAGGCATGATCACAGCTGTACGAAGTAAGTAAGCAAGTAAATGTTTCGAGTTGGAAATGAAACCTGTAGGCAGCAACACGAATTCTAACCCTGCTCTCCAAAACGGCCCCTTTTATGTGGGATTCTCCAGCATGATTAAGGACTTTCGGCTTCTCTTGTTGCTATCCTGCTATGAACTGAATGGTTATAGAACCAGATAAAAGAGCTGGAGCGCTCAGCGTGAGCGCATAAAGGCAAGTTATAGGTATTTGAACAGGCACGTTATAGGTATTTAACAGTTAAAATCGTCTTGACAAAAATAGACAAAACATAGAGAACAGGAAATAATGAAATAGAAGGAACGAACAAAGCGTAGAAATGCCGAATAAGATGAGGATAAGGTAAACAGGGTTGAATACGGGTATAAGTACTCTAGAGTACTAGAGGTGGCTTGCACCAAATTCCAGTGTGTACCGATTCCCGAGCCTTAACTTTAACCATAACACTAACCTTTCTAACCCTAAACTTAAAAACAATCGTAAACTTGGTATCTTCAGGAATTTAGTGCAACCCTATCTGTAATATGGGAGTACGTATAACCCTGCCCTGCCGTCTTTAGAAATGCCTTAAAAACATCAATATAAAAAGGAAGGAGGTAATTTATGGCAGTCATGGTAGCGAACTGCCTTAGGCCATAGGCTCATGTACTTTTTATAAGTCAACTGTGCGCTAGTTTATACCCCAGTGGGCAACCGCGACTGTACAAATAAAGTAAAACATTTCTTACAGAAAATACATGTGAGAATCAGGACACCAGATAATGCTTTCTGGGGCTTGATGACCCACCGCATAAAATTACTTTGTCAAACCGGCATAGTAACTCAAGGTTATAAAAGTTTTTAAGGGCGCTTACGAAAAAAGTGAGCACGAATACGCTAAAAAAAACAAACACCTTCGGACGCTGTCTTCAACACCGTCTAGTTTACATACTTCTGCTAGATCTGTACGCTGCCACTTCTGCCTTAGTGTATAAAGTTTGAGCCCCCTGCCATTGTTTCTCTGGGTTCAAATTTTTAAAAAAAAACAGAACAAGCCTCACTGGTCTGGTTTTAAAACTTCCCGTCTTGTAGAAGGCAGGGAGATCAGGATGACAGAAGCAGTAGAGGTGTGAGGGAACAGAAAATAAGGTGCTGTTGGGTGGGATAGTGAAACCACTTTTTAAAAAACGAGCTGTTTTCAAGCATTGATAGCAATTTCACCTACTTTCACATGGCTGTAGAGTATTTTTGGAAGGTTTTCATGGACTGGCAGCCAATTCAGTGAGCGATACGGTTGCATCACTTGACACTCTACGTAGACATATTTAAAGCTCAGTTTGATTTAATTCACGTAATTCGAGATCTCACCAGCCAATTCCTTCGGAAACCCACAAATCCTCCTGCATACAAACAAGATCTCTGCAAACACTACGCAGTTAATCGAAATTAATTCTGGCAGATCAGTCAGTTTGTAAAGAGTAACAGTCCCAGTGCAGACCTCATACAAAACATCGTTATGCAGCGAAAACTCAAATGATGTAGCTTCTCAACCGCATGCACGGAAGGTCCCACGACATGCAAAACGTAGGATCTTGTTATAAGGTTTTCAGTTCAATAATATCCATAAAGTTTTTTAAAAAATATTCGGTAGTCAATCGTGCTGAAGGTCCTCTTGAGATTTAGAAAGAGAGTCTCAAAGTTTTGCCTAACGTCTTGTTTTCTTGATCAAGGCGTTTGTCGCAGTAAATAAATTCGCAAGGCATTATGAAAGATATTTGTGTTTGTGCCTTTCCAAAATGTAGTACAGAGTCGTGAAAGACTCTCTCCATCATTTTGAATGCTAAATTGATGAAGCTGGCACAACAGTCGTTCGTAAGCAACTACCGAAATTCTTTCTGGGGCAGAGGAATAAAAAGGGATTGCCTCCAGCTATATCGAATGATGTCCGTTCTAGGGCTGTCATTAAAAACTACATAGCGGGGTACTAATGACAGCGGAAAGATTAAAGAATAAGGGATATAGAAGGGGGCTTCGGGGCCTTATCTGAGTCTTAACACTAGGAATGACCCTCTTCTTCTGGTACCTCAATCATTCAGTTTTCCTTCTGAAAGATCTTCGGGAATAAAATGGACCAGTGCTTTAAGGATTTATGCGGAACACGTCAGGAAACTGTTCAGCGAACGTAAAAGTATACCCAGACCGTCATCTGCACGGGTCTATACATTAGATGTTTCCCGATGCTTATGAAGGTAGCCGGGATTTATAATGCCTTAGCTTTGTCCATATCAGTCTGCTCTCGTGTCCTGTCTTAGCTCAAGGTAGCGGTGGGAGAGCCTATTTCTGCAGCCGACATCTTAAAGTTCAAGCCTGATAAAAGTAGGCGAGAAAATACATTCCTCAAAATATTATTCTTCATGCGTGAAGACGAACTCTCCACCCTTATAAAAAAACACCAGGAAAATGCCTACACACTGAAAGGGTAAAATACGAGCGTAATTAAATGATTTCGGGAACTCTCAGTATGCGTATGGACTAGGATTTGTATACGAGTACCAAGCGCTGAATGGTTGAACTGACACGTTGCCAGTGCATGTGTACACGAAGACGGCATCTATGTGGTGCGTATATCAGGTGTGCACACAGGGATTAGGTAACAAGTTTTATCGAGTATTCCAGTCATTGTCGTACTTTAGAAGACATGTTCAACAAACACAGCCTCATAGAATACGGTTTTGGCAGCAAAGTCAGTTCCGATTTTTGTCTGAAGGGCTTGACCTCGGCAGTCACTTTTATCCCCCTATCAATTTACTTCTCAAAGCTATATTTGTGTTTAACTGCCTATACGATGCAATGTAAGTTTGAGAAATAGTTTAAAAGGCGTACCGTGCATAAAGTTAAAAACCTCGGGAAGTGGGGAAAGTAAGCGCGAAAGCTGTCTCGGTGCCGTTAGCTTCGTCATTCTCAACCTCATAATTAGAAGCAGAGTGCATGGTAAAAAAGAAGAGTGGAAATTTTGGAAGTCTACAGATAGCTTCAACTATTGGAATATACAAGGCTCACGTATGTACAGTTTAAATATAGCGAAAACAACAGGTAAGGATGACAAGCTGATCATGAAGGAGGTTATGTTGTGCTGATACCTAACTTCCGCAGATATCCTGGAAGGCATGGACAGGCAGCTGACGACTCTTGAAAAAAATTTCTAAGACAATCCCCCAAACGACGCGGGGTAAATTAAAACAGATGATCTGCTTCTTTTTTCCCATCAATTTAATGACGGGTCTTGATAAAATCGATGCCAGCAGACGGTTATCGTGCATTTTCTTGCTGATCTAATTGTCAGGGTCGTATTTTGTACCAGATAGGCGTCGCACGTGTCGTCGACTTGTGGGAGGAATGACACACTGTGTGCTGACCGAATAATTGATAGGTCACTTCAACTGCACTAACCATAAGAAGGAAACCAAGTTCCTGTGCAACGCGCACACACAAGGTGGCCAAAGGTAAGTCTCAATAATTAACTTAGTCGAACGACTCTCTCGGACGTTTTCCACATGTGGAATATCGGAAAGAATCCTCCAAGACTACGGAAATGCCTCTAAATATGCGAGAAACGCCCAAGCTACCCGGTGCAGATTACTGGATGCTCTAATTAACTTATTAGTAAATATAATGTGTTCAGTATAATGAACAGGGCAGTTCAAATAAGGTGCCTTTTTTAAAAAATTAATAGGAGAGGGTAAAAGAGGAACAGGGGGTATGTTCAACGTAATATCCTGGGTACGTTTCACACGACGAGCTGGGATGCTTTTTCGAACAGGTATCAACGTGCCATGAATATGCCAGCATAATGTATAAAAAAATATGCCAACAGGTAGGTGGTCAATTTAACGCCGAAATTACGTTACAATTCTGATATGTACACACAGGTATTATGCAGACATTATGATAGCATTGTGCTATTATAGCAATGAAGACATTACTAACGAAAAAAACAAACAAAAGAATACTGAGCAGAAACGATTACACCAATCATTCATAAAAAAGAGGATCCTACCTCCTGTTGGATGTAGATCTTCCAGTATTGGCCGGCCATTGGAAACTGTACAATTATACGCTCCAGTATCTCTCTAGCGTCATCAATTTTTTTGCTTTGTGCATCGCGAAGCATGACACTCCACGCCTCTATATCCCAGACATTCGACTTAATTCTTTCCTCAGCTCTCTGGACTTTGTCCATTTTGAACACCCTTCTCTGCACAAACGGCATCCTGCAGGCCGTACAACCAAGATCCGCTTACTCTGAACCTGCAACCATAAGACGCAGTTTTCGGGCCTACATTGATTCAAATGTTCGTTAAATGCGAGTTTGAAATTGTATATTTTTCATTCAGGCATATGAATATTTGGATGCCTTTTTATTCCAAATCTCTAGGTTAAGAATGACACCAAGAGGTTTTTGCTAGCAGCAGCAATTTTAGCGGCTGAAGACGTCGAGGTTAGCACGCACACTTCAGTATCCAACCTGATATAGGAGGGCAGCGTTTTGCCATCTCCAGGGTAGGGTTGATGAGGTTTGCTGGTGCTAAAGGAAGTGACAAACGATCGATAAGTAAACTGGAGGGAGATTTCAACGTCAGAGAGTGAGTGGAACATGGCCATCTTGTTAATACGCGATTACAACATTTCCATCCTGGGTCAGCACAAAAGTGGGGCGTTACACAATACTGAGCTTGTAACCACTTAGTAAAAATAAGAACAAGAAATGAACAGCTCGTTTGGAAATAAGATCTAGGGAGATAAAATCTAATATAAAGAATTCTCAAAGATAACGATAAGTGAAAATAGAATAAGTTATAAAGTTTTCGCAACTTTAGTCAGCTTAGTTCACTTTTTAAATAGAATTAGGCTTTTCGCCCTTGAACTCGCTATTCACATTCAAAAATAGCAATAGAATAAAATTTTACAACCCTTAATCTGAAAAATGTAGATCTTAGGTTATGTTTATGTGTGAGCCAGGCTCGATCTGCCGCTACTGACACAATCTTCGAATTTAAGCTCCTTTCAGTTAACGAGGTTTACTCCTCACTTAAACCATCTTCACAATGTAAAAAGGCAGCTTAATGCGTGACACAGGTCTAATTTGCGCTCAGAAGAGGATTTTTGCAGATTGATAAGGATCTATTCCGAAAAACCTATTGGTTATTTGTTCGTTTTTACTTGCAGTATGCCATCCAGGACTGGCGTCCGTGGTTTTAAAAGGATTATCTACAGCTGGAACGAGTGCAGGGGATGGCAACGAAGATGCTCAAGAACCTTCGTCGCTTGCGTTACGAAGCCAGACTGGCCTAACTTTATTTGTTTCCTCTCAATTACAGGCAATTCAATTTAATTTATTGAGGGAAATAGGCATGGGCCTTTGAGTACCCTATTTGTAACGTAAAATTAA
>WEDG01006909.1:0-44050 GCA_017591395.1 Schistocephalus solidus | reverse complement strand
CACCTCGTGCCTGAACCGTTTACGTATTGCTCTTTAGGGAGTTGTTAGGCGGGCTGGATATAGCGGGGAGCTTTGACTTCTAACTAATTTAGTGGCTCTCCTTTTTACTTTTTGGAGACAGTTCTGATCTTGAACTGTCCTCGGTCTCCAGTCATCTACAGAATATTCCAAAAGCGGCCCAACGAACGTTCCGAAAATCTTAGTAAAGAGATATTCGTCGAAATACAAAAAGGCTGGCCTGATTGCGTGCAACCCAGCCATTGCGCTCTTTTCACTTTTGACCAGTGAGAGGGTGGTTTTAAGGCGATGGTCGTCAGCACAACAAGGTCATATTGGGTTTCCACGTCCTGTAAGGCTTCTCCGTTGAAAAAATAGCTTCTGCTGTCGGCAGATCCGGTTGAGTTGCCTAAGCAAAGTATTGTACACTTATCGAAGTTGAGCCGCAAAATCCAATGATTCGACCTCTCCTCCAACCAAGTTAAGTTGATCTTTAGTTTATTCTCATCGGCAGGGCTGTAAAATTAATTTTAAATTTTCATGTCGTCGTCAAAAATTACTGCTTCACAGTCCAGACCCTTGACACAATCGTCCACGTATATTATGAGCAGGATCGGCCCTAATACTGAGCCCCGAGGACCCATTATCTCATTGTGAAATTCATTATCTCATTCTGAAATGTAACTGCAGTATTAGCCTACTCTACCACCTTACCTTATTTTACAAACCTTTTTTTTCCTACACTCTATTCGAAAATGGAGCTCTATAGAACTCTGCCTCCATTTTTAAAGGTAGGAGGTATTTTTCACTGCCTATTTTCTAGTTCACTATTAATTTAAAAACATTTTTAAATGTTGACCTAACAAGACAAGTCCTGCCTACATGATTAAATATTTGTGCATTTTATTTGCACGCATTGTCATAATTTTATTTCGCTACTAATGTTCGTTTAGACAGTGCCTTGCCATCGCTAGCCAAATATAAATTATAACTCCCCACTCTCGACCGCAGCAGAATTGGACCACCCTTGGCCGGTGGTTCGGCAACGTGTTGAAGGCCTTTTGAAAGTCAATGAAGGTTATATAAACCGCATTTCACGTGCCTGGGTCAGGCTCTGGGGAGATTGCAGCAAATTTTTCGTGCTTAGATCTTCCTTTTCGGAACCCATGTTGACGGTTTAATATCAAATTATGAGTCTCTAGGAATTTCCCCAACTTGGTATTGATGATCCTTTCCATAACCTTGCCGAGGATGCATGTCAAGCTTATGGGCCTGTAATTTTTCACTAACACCCGGCTTCTGTTTTTTTGTAGAAGGTAGTTATATGTGCCAGCTTCCAATCGATAGGAAGTTTTCCGGAGTCAAATTACTTTTGAAGGAGCACTGACGGAGGTGCGGAATGTTTATTGGCGAATTCTTTCAGACATTTGCGTGGAAGATCCTCCGGTCCTGGACATTTCGACTCTTTTAATCCTTTCATTCCCTTCGTATCAGAACTTCTGAGAATTGTATGTGACTAATGTATGGAATCGGCAGGTTATCCGCAGAGCGACGAAAGACCCTTGTGTCGTCAAGTAGACTGAGCAATAGAAATTGATAAATTTTCTCGGCTTTGTCCCTGTTTTCAGCAATTTCGATGCCCATGGCAGTCGACTATTGATACTATGGAATAAAATTTTAGGCTTACTTTCTGCCTGCTGGATAATTCTTGATTCATAGTTCTTGTTTACCTGAAGGATCATTTTTTGACAGCATTTTGTTGGTGACGAAAATACTCGAGATGTTCTGCTGACCCTGTTTCCCTGAATACCTTCCATTTTTTAGTAAGCACATTAACCTGCCTGGTACGTTCTCTTGTTAAATAAGGCAGCGCGACTTGTCTTCTTTGCACCTTCACTGGACAAAAGCGTTTAATTAGTTCGAGTGAAACCGTCTTAAACGATCGCCATTTATCCTCCAGATTCCCTTTGAACAAACAATCCCATTTCACGGACATCCGTTCTTTTTTCATTGCATTAAAATCAGCCTTCCATATAATTATCTTGCCTTCCTTTCTCTTCTAGAGCTAAGAATAAAGTTATTAATCCCAAAGCAGCGTACTATGGTCACCCTTAGCGAGGGGTACAATAGAATACACTTCATCAAACTTAGAGAAGTCAAATCGCAAATATTAGGTACAGGCAATTGGCTCTCTGGTTCTCTTTAAATATCTCATTGGTATGTTAACCTTATGGGCCAGAGGTTGGTCAAGAGATAGATAGAGTAGCTTGCGGCCAAAGGAATTTAGCGCACCGTCAACTGACAGATTTACCCAATTTACTGTAGGTACAGTAAGATTGAAAATGTTCAGAGGGTTTTTACTCGAAGACTTGTTTCTCTTACTTGATCCAGCATCTTTTATACGGATTGATGTCAGTTAGCAAACATTAAATTTCTTTAGATTAGAAGGCTCGAAGCCGATCTCTGCTCCCTGTTACGCGTTAACTCTAGCCCAAATCTCCCACGAATTAACGCTCTCACTTCGGTAGATTTTCCTGACAGTCGACCAAGGTTGAGGTTGAGAGTGGTGTTCCCCAAGGCTCTGTTCTCGGCCCTATTTTGTTCATTGTATACATCAACGATTGTGTCAAAGAACTGGACTGCGATATTGCCATGTTTGCCGATGATCTCCAACTTTGGCGCGTCATTCAAACTGCGGCTGACGAAGAGAACTTGCAGGCAAACTTAAATCGACCCGAGAATTGTTCTAATGACTGGTTCTTGCCGTTTAATGATAGCAAGTGCAACATCATACGAGCCGGGAAAAGCAATCCTTCGAACCGTCGATTAAGAAACAAGGACCCAGTCGCAGTACTAATGGATGGGACCGGTGTTGAATTCGTTGAAAATTAGGAAAAATCTGAGCACTTGGGTCGGTCCTTTGCCTCGGTATTCACTAGAGAACCGGAACTTCAGCTTGACCACGTCAACAGTGCTGTTATAGATGTCGGTACAGTGCTTGAATATTTACTCTTCCTGGAACCTCTCGTGGAACGAGAACTGCGATATCTGAAAGAAGCGAAGTCATCTGGTCCAGACGATTAACTGGCAAGTTCTTGAAAGAACTGGCTGGCGACCTCTCCAAACCACAAGCACATATTTTAGAATTTTAGAATTTATATTTGGTTAGCACCGGGAAGGTACTGTCTAAGCAAACATTAGTAACGAAATAAAGTTATGACAATGTGTGCAGATAAAATGTACAAATTCATAAATTGTCCTGCTATGTCAACAGTTAGCAATGTTTTAAAATTAATGGTGAACTAGAAAAAAATAGGCAGTGAAAAAAACTCCTACCATGAAAAATGGAGGCAGAGTTCAATAGGCCTTCATTTTTCGAATAGAAGGTAGGAGAAAAAAACTGCTTAGGAAAAAAATAGTCAGGTGGTAGAATAGGGTAATACTGCAGTAGCATTTCAGAATGAGATAATGAAACGTCGAGGTGATTCGTTCTTGATCACTTAGGCGTATGAAACAGAATCTCACGAAAAATGCGTCAATGAACTTAAGTCCTCAGCATCATAGGATCCAGAATTGAATTCTGATGATGGTTAGTATCCAAAGAAACCGCAGCATTTAAGACTGTGGACCACCGAATTTGTACGTCCGAATGACGTCATCGTTTGGAGGACGGGTGATATAAGGAGACATTATAGTTCATGGGCGTCTCCAGGTAGCGTAAATATAGTTTCAAGAGGGTTACTCAAATTCCCGATGGTCCTTTCTCCGAGTCATGGGGAAAGCTACTGGGAAAAAGATGAGGAAAAATAAAAAGGTTAATAGAATCAGTGTTAAGATAAATGTGCAGTCTTCGCTTGAATGCAGATAGACTAGTTAACGACCTTATTTCAATTGGCAAGTTATTCCAAAGAAAAACTATACCTAGAAGCAAAGAAGAGAGAGCGTTTACACGTGGAGGATGCAGGGGAGGTATAATTAGTTCAGAATTTCTTAGGTTATAAGGAAGACTAACGGGGGTAATGACAGAAAGCTTTGGGAGAGTTGAACTATTATTAAGACGAAAAAAAGGAGACAAAAAGCCTGCTTCAAGTCTCCTGACCCAAAAGAAATTTTAGCTTCGTTAGCTGGCATCTTGTTGAGTAGGAAGTAGTTAAAAGAGTCGGATATAGGAGTTTTTTTGGTGAAATTTCTTTGAACATTTTCAATTTTTGAACGGCTAGATTCGTTCATCAAACCGAAGAAAGGACAGCAAAAATTCAAGAATGGGAAGTACAAACATACGATAAAGTCTTAATTTAATTTCAGGAAGGTAGAAATTATAAGAAATAAAGCCGCAAATCTGAGCAGCTTTGGCCGTAATTCTATCGGCATGAGGCGAAAGATCTAATTTATTGGTGTAGCTTAAGCCCAAGTCCTTGATGGAGGAACATTCAATCATATGGCAACCTTCAAAGATAAGAGGTTGCGGCAGCCTTACAGGCCCAAAACTCATGTAGCGACACTTAGTAGGTGAGAACTCCATTAGCCATGTGGAGCTCCAGGCCGAAAGAGCGTCTAAGTCTGAATGAATTTGTTCTAGGCACCGTTCGGTTGTAGAGTTAGAGAAAGAATAAAACGCATTTGAGATCATCAGCATAAATAAAAGATTGAGAATGTTTAACTATCGATGAAATATCATTTATATACAGTAAGAACAACAAAGGACCTAATACGGTACCTTGAAGGACACCACTAACAATCGGGGTAGGACTTGAGTATGAGGACCCTACTAAAACTTTTTGTTTTCGATCATTTAGGTATGATCTAATAAAGTCAGTAAGGGGACTACGGAATCCTATAGCTTCTAGTTTAGCTAGAAGTCGTTTATGAGGCACCTTATCGAATGCCTTACTAAGATCAAAAATAGATAACTACTACAGATAGATGATCATTACGAAGAGAGGTTAGTAGATTTAGAAAAAGACATGTGGCAGGTTTCACAAGAACGGTCCGGTAAGAAGCCGTGTTGGGATAAAGTTGATAATTTTATTGCTTATGCAAAAAAATCCGTGATTTGTTTTGCAATTAGTTTTTTTCGAAGAGTTTAGCAAGAGAGGGCGTTTTATGAACACCGCGATAGTTATGAATGTCCGAGCGGGAACCAGATTTAAAAAAACTGGTATTATAATAGAAGTTTTTCCAATAATCGGGGAAGAAACCATTTTACGAGAAATACTGAGTATAATTTGCTTAGTAAAGGTGGAAAATCCCTTAACTGTTTAATAAGTGAGTTTGGAATGTTATCAGTTCCAACTGAATGTGAATTTTTTTAGGTGAGCTATTTCTTTTGAATACATGAAGGCGAGAAATTAATAGTTGTTAGAAGTGAATTTGAAAGCAGAGGAATTGTGGGAGTGGGGGCTAGTTTCAGTGGTAAAGTGGTTGGCAAAAAAACGAGTTTAACAATTCTGCTTTGCCCAAATCATCTGTAACAAATTTTCTGTTACAGTCGAGTAAGGGCGGAGTTACATTCAGACGCTTAGCCGATGACCGAACATGAAAGATTTGAGCAACAGATTTGGATGAATTGGCATCACTTAGTGCCCGAGACTCCCTACGCTTATCTCGCGCGAGCCTTATTCTCGATGCTAATTCAAATATTTGTGCAATCCTTAAATGAACTGACAAAGAGCTTTTAGATGAATCTTTAAGTTGCTTTCGTAATTTTTTTAAGTCTGTTCTGGAGAAAAATGCGGAACAGTAGAAGAAGCTGAATGTGAATTAAAAAAATCTTAAACGGGATAAAGACTGGATTTTTTTCTGTGAGGCTCTGCAATAGCTCACGGAAAAAGTTTAGATCGTTGATTGAGAATATGCTATGCCAATCTAGAGTGCTTACGAAATTATTTACTGTTTCATGGTTTATGTTAGCAAAGTCGAGGTTATTGCATTTAAACTCAGGCTTCGTAAGAAGGGGAATTGGAAAACAACAGTGAATTATTGCGTGATCACTTGTAAATAGATCATGATGGAAATTCATAAAGAGAGGGTGAACATCGTTTGTAAAAAAATTAAATCTAAAAAAATGTTGTCATTTCTAGTAACTGATCTGACCAGTTGGGACATGTTTGTAAAAGTTAATAGTATCGACCAATTTCTGATGTTTAGGCGGAGAGGAATTGGCCTGCCAGTCAATGTCTGGCAGATTAAAAATCGCCTACGATTATTTTGACATCAAACTGAGTGTCTGCAACTTTTTCAAATAGTTCACAGAGCTCGCTTTCATTGCCAGAATAACACGGAGGATTATAGACACAGCCAATTACCGCTTTTTTTATTGTGCGGGAGGATGACTGAAGCAAAGCATACATTTCCAGAAAAAGACGAAATGTTCAGATGAAAAGGGAAATGTACAAAAGGATGACTTAATATAAAGGAGGCAACCACCGCCACGTTTTTTTCAGCGCGGTCTTGTCGGTACAAATTGAAATTATCTATAGCAAGCGTCGAGTCAGAAATAAGAGAGTGAGCCCAGGATTCAGTGATGCACAGCACATCTGGATCAAGCTCAAAGGCTACTGTTCTAAGCTCAGCCATCTTATTTACAACTGACCTCGCATTGAGTGAAACTAAGCTGAGCGTATTCCTGAGCGGCAGGTTACGCTCATCAGTATTTATAAAAAAAGGATAATTTGGTGGCGGAGAAGAAAACTGGAAAGAAGAAACGAAAGGTGGGAAACAAAAATTGCTCTGGTCTACAATTTGTCGAAATGTTACTGTTAAGAGAACTGAGATTATTGTACAGCGGCATATTTGGTTGAAAACCTTGGAAGGGAAGGCTATATTGTGGCGTTTGAAAGATAGGGGGTGGCATAGAAATGAGATTTGAGGGACGTTAGCGAAAAATTGGCGGAAAAACGTGCATTTGAAAAAGGAATAATTGATTTCGAAAAAACTGGTAGCATAATTAGAAGCCTTAAATATTTGTGGATTTCGGACAATTTTTGGGTTGGGAAAGATGCTAACGTTAGCGTTCGCAGCTGTTGTAGATGCTGAGGGGTTAGCAGGTTTCCCATCGGTAATGCCATTGCTGATCTTTAAAGCCTGGATTAGCCACAGATTTAGATTTACTAGAGTTTTCTTAGGGTTAGTAGATTTGGCAGGTATAGCCGGCATGGTTTGCTTGGGATGAGAAAGAAGTGGAGTTGACACAATTTCCCTCAAACCAGAAACAAGGTTAACGGGTGAAGATTCAGCTGGAATCGAAATTCCTGTCGATCCGGAGGGCCGTGGGCTTGCTTTAGCTTCAGGACAAACCTCTGAGATAACTTTTGGTATTGAAGGTGTAGACCAAGGCTTCTTGTTTGCTAATGAGGGTGAAACCCGACGTTCCATTGGGGTTTTATCCCTACAGATAAACAACCTGTTTTTTTTCAAATATTGAGCTGAGTGCTCATGCCTAGAGAAAAATAAGGTCAACTTCAATCGCTGAAAAAAAGTTTGACCAGAATAGGAGGGTTTTTACTACGGGAAGATAACCTTTTAGCTTCAGCGACTTTAAAGTTAAAGCCACACGAGTAAAGGAAATGAAATGCAACGTCCAGAGGGATTTTTACTCTTTGGGAACGTTTTTTTAAAAAAGAAAATTGAAACTCCTTTTATGTCGGTCAAGTGACTCAGTACTGACCATGTTTATAAAAGGCTCTAGTTTCACGCATTGTTAAGAAGTGAGTGAAGACAACTTTCCCTCAAAAATGGTACCAAGGATCGTGAAAAGAGAACCATATTTAGACATAAAGGTATTAAAGTTTTCCAGGGCGTCAACTGAATCAGGCAAACGGCCTGGCGAATGGGGAGCAGCAAATATATACTCAATGTACAAGAGTTGGGCTCGATCTAATGTCCACAATTAACGGCCTGTCAGCCTTACCTCCATTTGCTGTAACATAATGGAATCAATAATTATGAAGGTAACCATGAAGTTCCTCGAAGAAAATCACTTACTCTCAGAGCTCCAGCATGGCTTCAGACAGAATCTCTCTTGTGTTTCCAGTTTATTTCTCTCGACAGAGCAGTTGGCTCACGCATTGGACAGAGATGGTAGGGTTGACGTCATCTACACTGATTTCAAGAAGGCGTTTAACAGTGTCCCACACAAACGTCCAATCTATAAATTATCTGAAATTGGCATAAGAGGAATGCTGCTGACATGGATCATATATTTTATTGCAGGAATATTGCAAACTGTGGGCATCGATACCTCGAAGTCAACACCTACTGCGATTCTTAGTGGTGTCCTCCAAGGCTCCGTCTTAGGGTCATTACTCTTCTACATCAACGACTGTGTCGACGACCTAGGTTGCAGCACCGACATGTTTGCAAACGATGTTCAATTGTGATGGGCCAAAAGATCTGATGCCGATAGGAACGCACTTCAAGAGAATCTCAACCGACTTAGCAGCTTGTCTGCTCGTTGGCTATTAAATTTTAACGTTGGGAAGTGTGTTGTCCTAAGACTCCGTACCAGAAGGACCAGTGAAGAGGATGATTTTTACCAATACCTTCTTGATGGGCAGCCCCTTTC
Organism: Schistocephalus solidus; assembly: GCA_017591395.1. Taxonomy (NCBI): domain Eukaryota; kingdom Metazoa; phylum Platyhelminthes; class Cestoda; order Diphyllobothriidea; family Diphyllobothriidae; genus Schistocephalus; species Schistocephalus solidus. The sequence continues at coordinate 35,490 of WEDG01006909.1, read as the reverse complement.
GATTTTTGAGGAGCAGAAGGACCTCGGTGTTCTAATAAACTCATCACTCAAACAATCCTCACAGTGTTTTTAGGCAGATTGACGCGCGAAAAAGGTCTTATTTACGCTCAGACGTAGATTTGTGCAGATTAATAAGGAGCTATTCCGAAAAACCTACGGGGCATTTGTTCGATCTCACTTGGAATATGCCGTTCAGGTCTGGCGTCCGTGGTTTAAGAAGTATTATAAATAAATAAATAAATTGTATATTTAATGCCCAGAGAGCCCCGTCATTTCAAACTTAGTATCGCGGTATAAATAAATACAGAGTGGATAATTGCTGCTCAATGTGAGCAGCCATATTAACAGCAGAAATTAACAATATGGTAGGCATATCCGATTCAGAACGATTTGCCATTTTTAAAACAATAGACAACAATCTTTAACATAAACGGTGAACTAGAAAAGAAGCAGTAAAAAAAAACTCCTACGGTAAATTGGAGGCGGAGTTCAGCGGGCCGCCAATTTGAAAAACAAAAATAGGAGAAAAAAACTGCTTCACTAAAACATTAATAGCTAGATGCAATGGGATAGATCTGTGATGATGCTGACAACGTATGAGGGTTCGGAACGCTCCTTGTCGTGTGAGAGATAATATAGCAGTCAGAGCTACTGTTTGTAACCACCAGTGGAGGTGAGAGAGGACGGACTCATCGTGGATACCAGGGTCAAAACGAAGACGGGACAGTAGAGGTCATGAGATCATAATTGAGATGCGACCTTGCCGACTGCATAGTCCACCAATCAAAGAAGCAAAACTATCAGAACCCGCCTTGATCCTCAACTGAACCTGGAGACCATCGTCGGGGTTGCAAAAGCAGAGGAAAGTACCAAGGTTGTCAAGACTTGGCGATGCTAGTTTAAAATGAGGGGGAGGCAAAAAGTAAATGCAAAGATTGACTCTGCAGAGGATGATGGATATAAAATAAGAAACCATTATAATATCAAGGGAACTGCCTCAAATACCAGGAGGACCCTTTTCGAAATCCAAAAGTTGCGAGTAAGGGAAGGAAACAGACAATAAGGACTTTATATCTTCCGAAGTTAAATGTTTGCGTAACTTTGTTTTGAAAATAGCTAATGTGGACGACAACCTAATTTGCAGTGGAAGATTATTCCAGATGAAAGCATATTTGGAGGCAAAAAACTGAGACCGGTTAGTTGTGGAGCTTAGGGTTGGTGAAATGATCATGGAGGAATTACGAGTGGCATAGGGTTGATCTACCGGAGTAAGAGCGTTAATTCGTGGGAGATTGGGGCTAGAGTTAACGCGAAACAGGAAGCAGAGACCGGCTTCGAGTCTTCTAACCCACAGAAATTTAATGTTTGCTAACTGGCATCTATCCGTATAAGAGATACTGGATCCAGGAAGAGAAAAATAGTCTTCGAGTAAAAACCCTGTGAACTTTTTCAATCTTACTGCGGTCAGAGGCGTTCATCAGCCCAAAGAGGGGACAGCAGTATTCTAGAATAGGAAGAACAAACATGCGGTACAGGTCTAACTTTATTTCCGAAAGGAAGAAATTGGGCGATATAAAACCACATATCTGTGCAGCCTTTGCAGAAATTCGATCTGCATGAGGCAATAATGCTAGCTTGTTCGTGTAACTTAGACCTAAGTCTTTTATGGTTGATTTTTCTAAAAGTGTACTTTTTTGAAATACGATGGGTCCAGGAAGCTTAGCGGGGCCAAAACACATCTACAGCTGGAACGACTGCAGGCGAGGGCTTCGAAGATAGTCAAGAATCCCAGTCAGCTGCCTTCCGAAGCCAGACTGGATAAAATTGATTTGTTTCTTCTCAATTACAGGCAACTACGTGATGACCTCATCCAAACCTACCGGATTGTCAGAGGGTGCGAGTGTGCCCTTAGATTTTGCTGACTTCTTCTAATTGGTTGTGACGGAAGATTTGAGGTGTCATCCATTTAAAGTGCGAAGGAAGTTGGTTCACATGGATGTCCGTCGGAACGCCTTTTCGCAGAGTGTCGGAGCATGGAACGGACTCCCTGACGAGGTGGGCGTTTCAGAAACTTTTCAAATCTTTAAATGCAAACAATTTACTAATTTACTGAAAATCTTTGGTACATATAATGAAGATTGTGTCAGTAGCGGCAGCTTGTGCCTGGCCCACACAACTCAATTACCTTAAATTTACTTTTGTCCGATTTATTGCAGCAAACGTCAGTTCAGTTCAGTTCAGTGTATTTGAGGAAAATAGGCTTACGCCTTTGAAATCCCTATTTGTTACATAAAAGTTGCAAGAATAAGAAGCAAATTAAAGAAGTAACAGTCAAGTGAATGCAGGCAGGTTTACGTGGTACACTGATATTGTTAAGGTTAAGTAGTCACATAGTCTTCGTGGTACTGTAACATATGTATGTCAAGCCGATGTTTGAATGTATACACAGACTGTGACATAACAATCGCCTCAGGTAGGTTATTCCACGGTTCCACGACACGGTTGGTGAAAAAAATACTTCCTCACATCAATCTTACTTGGGGCACCTTAGTTTGAATGGATGACCTCGGGAGAATTTTTTTCGTAGTGGCGAGTTGGAAAAAAAGTCATCACATAGGGAGGGCACAATCCATGCCACGCACGATACGGAAGGTTTGTATCAAGTCTCCGCGCAACTGCCTATAACTCAGAGGATAGAGCTTTTAGGGTTATTTAGACGAATCTCATATGGCAGTTCAGATTGACCTCTTACTAATTTTGTGGCTCGCCGCTGCACCCTTTCGAGCATGTTGTAGTCCTGTTGCGTCCACGGTCGCCAGGCTTGGATCGCATATTCAAGATGTGGCCTTACAAACGTACCAAAGACTTTAGAAAAGCAGTCTTCATCGAAAACTTTAAATGCCCGTGTATTCTATTGATGCTTTTAAATGTTGAAAGGGAGCTAAAAGGGCCGAAGCATAATTTTTTAGTTCCGTTCAGCGTATTTGAGGAAAAATAGGCTTTTTTATTCAAATTAGAATTTATATTTGGTTAGCACCGGCTAGGCACTGTCTAAGCAAACATTAGTAACTAAATAAAGTTATGAAAATGTGTGCAGATAAAATGTACAAATACGTTACTTGTCCTGCTATGTCAACAGTTAGCGATGTTTTTTAAAATAAATGGTGAACTAGGCATAGGCAGTGGACTCCTACTATGAAAAATGGATGCAGAGTTCAATAAGCCATCATTTTTAAAAGAAGGTAGGAGAAAAAACTGCTTAGAAAAAAATGGTCAGGTGGTAGAGTAGGGTAATACGGTAGTAGCATTTCAGAATGAGATAATGAAACGTCGAGTTGATTCGTTCTTGATCAATTAGGCGTATGAAACAAAATCTCACGAAAAATGCGTCAATGAACTTTAAGTCCTCAGCATCTTGGGGATCCAGGGAATTTTATTCTGATGGTGGTTAGTATCCAAAGAAAGGGTAGCATTTTAGACTTTGGACCACCAAATGTGTACGTCCGAATGACGTTATCGTTTGGATGACTGGTGATATAAGGAGACATCATAGTTCATGGGCGACTTGAGGTAGCAAAAATATAGTTTCAAGAGGGTCACTTAAATTCCCGATGGTCATTTCTCCGAGTCATGGGGAAAGCTACTGGGAAAAGATGAGGAAAATAAAAGGTTAATAGAATCAGTGTTAAGATATATTTGCAGTCTTCGTTTGAATGCAAATTGACTAGTTAACGAACTAATTTCAAATGGCAAGTTATTCCAAAGAAAACTATACTAAGAAGCAAAGATGAGAGAGCGTTTAAACGTGGAGGCTGCAGGGGGAGGTATAATTAGTGCAGAATTTCTTAGGTTATAAGGAAGACTAACGGGGGTAAGGACAGAAAGCTTCTGGAGAAATGAACTATTATTTAGTCGGAAAAAGGAGACAAAAGCCTGCTTCAAGTCTCCTGACCCAAATAATTTTAAGCTTCAATAGCTGGAATCTTGTTGAGTAGGAAGTAGTTGAAAGAGTCGGAAATAAGAGTTTTTTTGTGTAATGTCTTTGAACATTTTCAATTTTTGAACGGCTAGATTCGTTCATTAAACTGAAGAAACGACAGCAGTATTCAAAAATGGGAAGTAAAAACATAAGATAAAGTCTTAAATCAATTTATGAAGGTTGAACTTATAAAAAATAAAGCCGCAAATCTTAGCAGCTTTGGCCGTAATTCCATCGGCATGAGGCGAAAGATCTAATTTATTGGTGTAGCTTAAGCCCAAGTCCTTGATGGAGGAACATTCAATCATAGGGCAACCTTTAAAGGTAAGAGGATGCAGCAGCCTTACCGGCCCAAAACTCATGTAGCGACACTTAGAAGGTGAGAACTCCATTAGCCATGTGGAGCTTTACGCTGAAAGAGCGTCTTAGTCCGAATGAGTTTGTTCTTGGCATCGTTCGATCGTAGAGTTAGAGAAGGAATACACGCATTTGAGGTCATCTGCATAAATAAAAGATTGAGAATGTTTAACTATCGATGAAATATCATTTATATACAGTAAGAACAACAAAGGACCTAATACGGTACCTTGAAGGAAACCACTAACAATCGGTGTAGCACTTGAGTATGAGGACCCTACTAAAACTTTTGCTTTCGATCATTTAGGTATGATCTAATTAAGTCAGTAAGGGGACTACGAAATCCTATAGCTTCCAGTTAACCACGAAGTCGTTCATGAGGCACTTTATCGAATTCCTTACTATTATCAAAATAGATTACCACCACAGAGAGATAATTATTACGAAGAAAGGTTAGTAGATTTGAAAAGACATGTGGCAGGTTTCACAAGAGTGGTCCGGTAAGAAGCCGTTTTGGGAAAAGTTGATAATTTGATTGCTTATGCAATTATTTTTTCGAAGAGTGTAGCAAGAGAGGGCGTTTTATGAACACCGCGATAGTTATGAATGTCCGAGCGGTAACCAGATTTAAAAACTGGTATTATAATAGAAGTTTTCCAATTATCGGGGAAACTGGTATTATAATAGAAGTTTTCCAATTATCGGGGAATTTCCAATTATCGAGAAATACTGAGAATAACTTGCTTAGTAAAGGTGGAAAATCCCTTAACTGTTTAAAAATTGAGTTTGGAATGTTATCAGTTTCAACCGAATGTGAATTTTTTAGGTGAGCTTTTTCCTTTTGAATACATGAAGGCGAGTAATTAATGGTTGTTAGAAGCGAATTAAAAAGCAGAGGAATTGTGGGAGTAAGCCTAGTTTCAGTGGTAAAGTGGTTGGCAAAAAACGAATTTAACAACTCTGCATTGCCCAAATCGTCTGTAACAATTTTTTTTTGTTACAGTCGAGTAATGGCGGAGTTACATTTGGACGCTTAGCCGATGACCGAACATGGAAGATATGAGCAACAGATTTGAATGAATTTCCATCACTTATTGCCCGAGACTCCCTGTGCTTATCTCTCACGAGCCTAATTTTCGATGTTAATTCAAATATTTGTGCAATCCTTAAATGAACTGACGAAGAGCTTTTAGATGAACCTTTAAGTTGTTTTCGTAATTTTTTAAGTCTGTTCTGGAGACAATTCGGAACAGTGGAAGAAGATGTATTTGAATTAAAAATATTAAACGAGATTAAAGCCTGGATTTGTTCTGTGAGGCTCTGCAATAGCTCACGGAAAACGTTTGGATCGTTGATTGAGAATATGCTATGCCAATCTAGATTGCTCATGAAATTATTTATCATTTCATGGTTTGTGTTAGCAAAGTCAAAGGTTATTGCATTTAACCCTCAGGCTTCGTAAGAAGGGGACTGTAAAAACAACAGTGAATTATTGCGTGATCGCTTTGTGAAAGATCATGATGAAAAATTCATAAAGAGAGGGTGGACATCATTTGTAAAAATTAAATCAAAAAAATTTTGTCATTGATCTGACCAGTTGGGACATGTTTGAAAAAGTTAATAGTATCGATAAAAATTCTGAAGTTTAGGCGGAGAGCAATTTGCCTGCCAGTCAATGTCTGGCAGATTGAAATCGCCTACGATTATTTTTGACATCAAATTGAGTGTCTGCAACTTTTTCAAATAGTTAACAAAGCTCGCTTTTATTGCCAGAATAACACGGAGGATTATAGGCACAGCCAATTAACGCTATTTTATTGTGAGGGAGGATGACTGAAGCAAAGCATACATTTCCAGAAAAGGACGAAATGCTCAGCTGAAAAGGGAAATGTACAAAGGATGACTTAATATAAAGGACGCAATCATAACCACGTTTTTCAGCGCTGTCTTGTCGGTACAAATTGAAATTATCTATAGCATGCGTTGACTCAGAAATATAAGAGTGAGCCCAGGATTCAGTGATGCACAGCACATCTGGATCAAGCTCAAAAAGCTACTGTTCTAAGCTCAGCCATCTTATTTACCACTGATCTCACATTGAGTGAAACTAAGCTGAGCGTATTCCTGAGCTGCATCTTACACTGATCAGTATTTATAAAAAAGGATAGTTTGGTGGCGGAGAAGAAAACTGGAAAGAAGAAACGAAAGGTAGAAAAATTGCACTGGTCTACAATTTGTCGAAATGTTACTGTTAAGAGAACTGAGATTATTGTACAGTGGCATATTTGGATGAAAAACCTTGCGTTTAAAAATATTCCCCCTGATCTCTTTGGAAAAGTCTATGGCGTTTTTGTGAGACCGCATTTAGATTACGGAATACCAGCCTGGATACCATGGATGAAGAATGATGTTGACCTCGTCAAACAGGTGCAACGGAGAGCAACGAAGATGGTTGACGGTCTTAAGACTTTACCGTACCATGACAGATTGAAAAAAGCTTGACTTATTTCCTCTTTCCTACAGGCACTTACAGGTGTAGCCTGCTCTGGACATTCCGGATTATCCGGGGCCATGATTCCACCCTGAGAGATCGGAGGATTTCTTCGACTTTGCCTGCACAACTCATCTGCGTGGTCATCCTTACAAGGTTAATAGCGAACGCACGCGAATGAACCTCAGAAAGTTTTGTTTCAGCCAACGGGTGGTACGACCTTGGAACTCGTTACCAAGCGAAACGGTTACCTCTGACAGAATTACTGATTTTAAAAGAAGGTTTGATGGCATTATATTTGACAAAAGACGAATTTTACAAAATGATTACTAAAAACCAGCCTTTTAAAATATTTCGTGCTCTACTTTTCTTTAACAATGTTTCGCTTGTGGCTGTGAAAACGCATTTGAAGTTATGTTATGCTTTGACTCAAACATTTTTTAAAATGTGCACCATTTTATATTGACTGTACACATGCAATGATAACTTTCCATTAATAGGGTCATCAAGGGCAATGCCTGTAACCCTTCAAAAATATACAATATAGAAATAACTTTTATTGAAAAAAATTAATAATTTTTGTGAAATTTCAACCTGAATTCTATGTAAGCGCTTTTACAATTCTACTTTTTCTACGTGGATTTATAGGAAAGGCAAGTGAGGCTTAGTCGGGTGAAGCAGTGTGAGACTCCAATATTTCCAACTATTGTAAAATATAAAAACCACACGTATTTTTTTAGTTGTCTTAAAACTAGAAATACCAAAAGTTATCAATACTTTTAGGCGATAAAAATAGCACGAAACAAATAAATCCGTTAAAAGTTCACAAAGATAAATGAGGCTTTGTCGGGTGAGCACTAGGACACTGTATAATTCAACCTATCGTTAAATACAAATACCACAGGTATGCGCATACGATTAAGGATTAAAAATACAAAACTTGTATCTGCAATTAAGTCAATAGCGTCAGTATATACGAAAAGATACGTTCAAGATTTGAGATTTCGCTTAGCTTTCGAAAATCGAGCTTTGCGCCTTGACCACAATAAGAGGTGCATCAAAAGTGGCTGATTATCAGGGAAAGCAATGTGCGCTGGGCGTTTTGATATAGAGAAAAGTGGGACTTTTAATGGAAAGAGCATTTCTATAGCCGAAGGCAGTCACTGACAGCCCTAACTTAGACATTGCCTTGCCGGTGCTAACCAAATATAAATTACTAACCCTTTCAGAAACCGAAAAACGTGCAAACTTAAAAATTGTCTTCCTTAATGCCAGGTCTCTGCTTAATATGATGCGTTTGCTCCAGACGCAGGTTTTCACCCACAGTCCCGACATTTGTAATATGATCAGAGACATGGGCAACACCCTGTGTATCCGAAACTGAACTTTATATTCTAGGCTACGCATAAAAATTCGGAATGATCGACACGAGGGCCGTGGCGGAGAAGCTGCATCTATGTTAAGCAACCACCTACATTTCTGCCGCTGAACTTTCGACAATTTAACATAAATTAAGAGAGCTGTTGGCTCCAAGTTGTTCTTAAAGATAACTACTCTTTTACTCGTTGGTTGTGTCTATCATCCCTCAACGCCAGCGAGGATTATGAGCTTTGTCTCCCACAGGCATTTTCACGCCACAGATGACTTAAATCTGAAGTACTGCTTGATTGCAGGTGACTTCAATCTTCCTGAATTTCATTGGTTTCTACTTTTCGGTCCTGGAAGAGCTTTTTGGGTGCGTGGTTGGAACATTTATCCAGCCGGTGTAGGAATATTGTGTTCAGGCGTGGCACCCTTGGACGAAACATGACTACGCTCTGCTGGAGAAAGTTCAACGGAGGGCAACGAAACTAGTCAGTGGATTGGAATGCCTACCCTATGTGAGACGCCTAGAAAGACTTAAACTTTTTCCTCTCTCTTATAGGCAATACAGAGGGGATATGATCTTAGTCTTCAAACTGGTCAGGGGAGTTGATTGTGCTCTTCAGATGGCCGACTTTTTGAATTGGCAAACATGACAAGTCTCCGAGGTCACCCATACAAACTGAAAAGAAATCACGCCAAACTTGAAGTGCGGACCAACTTCTTTTCCCAACGGGTGATTGACGATTGGAACAAACTGCCAGCCTCAGTTGTTCAGGCTGAAAGCGTAGAAATGTTTAACGGAATGTTATAACGGATCTGGGCATATCATATTCTAGTAGTCTTAATCTGTCAGAGCACTGCGCCCTGATTGTCTCTAAAGCCCGCCAAACCACTGGGTTTATTCTGAGAAATTTTAAAACCCTCAATATTAGGACCAGCCTTTATAAAATGTATGTCAGACCTAGTCTGGAATACTGCTCGTTTCTATTTAGCCTTCTGCACGCGAGTGAACGGAGGAAGATAGAATCAGTCCAGCACTTCTTTACTAAAAGAGTTATTACCTCAGAGCACAGAAACTTGTCCTACCAACAACGCTGTGAGCTTACAAGCCTCGACCCTTTGTGGCTTCGTAGATTACAGAAGGGACTATTTTTACTGTTCAAGCTTTTAAACGGTTTTACCTTTAACCCCCTTACATCCCTGAGGCAGCTCGACCACTGTCGGCGCACCAATCATAGAGATGTATTCTTATTTCTTCCTTTGGCACGCACCGTTAAATACCGTCAGTTTTTCGGTAAACGCTATAGCAATCTGGAATAAACTACCCAGAAGTATTAAAAATTCAGCAAAAACTATCCTTTGTTTTACGAGAGCTGTCACTAGTTTTCTACATTCAGGACACCTTCCGCGAATTTTGGGTGCTGATTCGCTGGAAGCTCTCTTCCGTTCTGATGGCGTCCACGGACTCTGAATCCTATGCCGGACTTCATGCTGAAGGCAATATTGCTGGCTCTGCAGTCCGTAATCGGGTTATTCCTCAGTCTGCAGCTAGCAGCCGCTCGCCGGCATACTTGCTGCTAGTACAGAAGACCAGATCCACAACACCGAAAGGAAGATAAACTGCAGATCAACCTAACTCGGTTGGAGGAGTGGTCGAATCATTGGCTTTTGCGGTTCAACGTCGATAAGTGTACAATACTTCGCTTAGGCAACCCGTCTGGATCTGCCGAAAGTAGAAGTTACTTTCTCAACGGTGAAGCCTTAAAAGACGTGGAAACCCAAAAGGACCTTGGTGTGCTGATGACCACCACCTTAAAACCATCGTCTCACTGCTCGAAAGTGGCGAAGAGGGCAATTTCGGTGTTGCATGCCATCAGACGAGCCTTTTTGGATTTCGATGAAGATCTTTTGCTAAGACCTTTGGAACATTCATTAGGCCACATTTGGAATATGCTATGCACGCCTGGAAACCCTGGACAGTTCAAGATCAGAACTGCCTCGAAAGAGTCCAGAGGAAAGCCACCAAAAATGGTTAGAAGTCAAAGCTCCTTGCCATATCCCACCCGCCTAATGAATCTTAATCTGTTCCCTTTGAGTTATAGGCAAATGCGTGGTGATCTCTTGCAGAAATTCCGCATTGTGAAGGGATTGGATTGTTGCCTGGAATTCTCGGACTTCTTTGAATTTGCCACCACGACCCATCTCCGAGGTCACCCATTGAAACTGCGTGTCCAGCAGGCGAGACTGGATGTGCGCAAGTTCTCCTTCTCTGTCAGAGTGGTTAAACCATGGAATGCCCTCCCTGAAGACGTTGTGATGTCACCATCGCTGGAAAGCTTTAAAAGAAACCTTGACAGTTTTATGTTCCGCAACGAGCCTGAGCGATGAGGCATTTATCTTAACCCTCGAGAGTCGTGCACCACTTGTCAAATTTTATGACCGCCTTTTGTACCTTGGCAACCTACACGGTTTCTCTGTATACCGCACTTAATTTTACGTTACAAATAGGGTACTCAAAGGCCCATGCCTATTTCCCTCAATAAATTGAATTGAATTGAATTGAATTGAGAAGTACTACACTGTGCACCTGTGTCAACACTTCCCTGTCCTAAACTTTAATCTGTTCAACAAGCTGCAGTTTTTTCTCCTGAAAATACCTTAAAGAACGATCAGGAGTTTTTTTCACTGTCAGCTGGACCCCTTACTGTATATATCCCTTTTTGACCTTGCCTGTAAACTGGCAATAAATAAAATAATAATAATAAAAGAAGACTTGATGCATTTAATTCAGTATAATTCAGTATATATAAGGGAGATAGGCAGAGCCTTTGAAAAACCCTATTTACTGATAGACAGTAGCAAAAACAAGCAAATTTTTACATGGCGATAGTCGTTTTAGTATATCGATCATTGCTGTCGACTAAATTTATGTTCATCAAGTAAAAATGCATCAAGTCTTCTTTTAAACATTTCTACGCTTTCAGCCTGAACAACTGAGGCTGGCAGTTTGTTCCATTCGTCAATCACCCGTTGGGAAAAGAAGTTGGCCCGCACTTCAAGTTTGGCGTGATTTCTTTTCAGTTTGTATTGGTGACCTCGGAGACTTTTCGTGTTTGCCAATTCAAAAAAGTTGGCCATCTGAAGAGCGCAATCAACTCCTCTGACAAGTTTGAAGACAAATATCATATCCCCTCTGTATTGCCTATAAGAGAGAGGAAAAACTTTAAGTCTTGCTAGGCGGCCCTCATAGGGTAGGCATTCCAATCCGCTGACTAGTTTCGTTGCCCTCCGTTGAACTTTCTCCAGCAGAGCGTAGTCATGTTTCGTCCAAGGGCGCCACGCCTGAACGCAATATTCCAACACCGGCCGGATAAATGTTCCAAACACGCGCCCAAAAAGCTCTCCGTCAAAATTAACGAAGGACATCGTGATTGCGCCTAAGATACACATAGCTTTCTTTGCGATATTCGCACAGTGTGACGATGGTTTGAGAGTTGGTGTTATCCATATACCCAAGTCCTTTAGAATATTTACCTCCTGGAGTTGGTGACCACTGATGGATTACTGGTATTCAAACCTAATCAGCCTTCTGGAACTAGACCGCAGTCGGATTATTTGGCATTTGTTAAGATTAAGGTTCAGCAGCCACTCATCACACCATGTTTTGCAAGCGATCTAAGTTTTGTTGTAATTTTCGCGCATCCTCCGGTTTTTCAATCGAGTTCCATAACTTCAAATCGTCAGCGAACATTACCTTCTCGCATGTCAGACAATCCAGACAGTCGTTTACGTATATCAGAAACAAAAATGGGACCCAGAACGCTGCCCTGCGGAACTCCACTGTGAACGGTTTCCCAGTGAGACTTGGTGTCTCCGATACAAACACGCTGGCGCCTGTCTGTGAGAAAAGTCGGCCAACCATTTGAGTAGGTTGCCAGTCACACCCATTTGACGGAGCTTAAAGATCAGACGTTTGTGTGGAACCCTGTCAAAGGCTTTGCTAATTGATGAACATATATTTAGTCGACAGCAAGGATCGATATACTAAAACGACTTTCGCCATGTAACATTTGCTTGTTTTGCTACTGTCTATCTGTAAAAAGGGTTTTCGAAGGCTCTGCCTATCTCACTTATATATACTGAATACTACTGAATTAATTTGACTACGCAACCTGTTCACTAATGCAAACTGACAACAACTTAGGAAACCAAACGTGTACAGCCTCGAGAAGATCTGCAGTTATCCAGGACCTTCGACATCTCCATATGCTGAAATTATACTGAATTAATTATTTCGGTCATGACAGGTCTGTCACTTATGGATTTTCAAGCGCTCATTCGACCAGGGTAGAGTCGATCACGAGCTATTTGATTGTTTATTCCATTCAGAATTTAGAATTTAAATTTGGTTAGCAATGGCAAGTCACTGTCAAAACAAACATAAGTAACGAAATAAAGTTATGACAATGTGTGCAGATAAATGTACAAATACTCAATAATATAGACAGAACATGTCCTGTTTGGTCAAAAGTTAGCAATGTTTCGAAATTAATAGTGAATTAGAAAGATAGGCAGTGAAAAAACTCCTCAATCAGATTCGAGTGCCTCCAAGTACGTCGTTCTGTTGTGTATTTCAGCGACTAGTTAGGCTTAGTTGAACTGATCTCTAAAAAAGTTAGAAACGTGCTATAGGCATAAACCGTTCAACTGCGAGAAAATTCCGATGCTACTAGCCAGTCATTATATTGTGTTTGATAATAAATAATAAATAATAAAAAGTAATAAGAGATTGGTTATTGACTGCTCACGATCCGAAAATAATTTATAAACGATTAATCTCTGGAAGCTTATTGGGGATATATACCCTCAAAATGTTAGTAATATTGCTCAAGTAATCGCTTTTGTAGGGATAATTGCTGAAATAATTTTTGGTTTCTGCTGAGTTGAGTCGTGGATATGACGAGCATAAAAAAAGAGTGTGTGTGTATACAGCAGCTGATAATGGGTTAAGTGAAGGCGTGTTGGTATTGATTGATGAAATTATTTTTAGCATTAAGAAGGTTAAGTCACTTTAAGTCACTTTATTGAGGGAATTAGGCTTTCGCCCTTGAGCTCCCTATTCACATTCAAAAATGATAAAAGAATAAACGTTTACAGCAATAACTTTGAAAAATGAAACCTTAAGGTCATTGATATGTGTGGGCCAGGCATAAGCTGCCACTCCTGCCACAAGCTTCATTCTCAGCAAATTAGCTCCAGTTTGCATTTAAATGTGTCAACAGTTTCTGAAAGGACCACCTAATCAGGGAGTCCGTTCAATACACCAACGACCCTCTGTGAAAAGGCGTTCCGACGGACGTTCGTGTGGACCAACTTCCTCTGCAGTTTAAAGGGATGATTCCGCAGATGTTCCGTCTCAGCCAATTCAAAGAAGTCAGCAAATTCTAGGGCACACTCGCGGCCTCTGATAATCCGGTAGGTTTGTATGATGTCACCACGTAGTAACCTGTAATTGAGAGGAAACAAATCAAGTTCAACTAGTCTGGTTTCGTAAGGCAGATGACTAAGATTCTTGACCATCTTCGTAGCCCTCGCCTGTACTCGTTCGAGCTGTAGATAATCCTTCTGAATCCACAGACGCCAGGCCTGGACGGCATATTCCAAGTGAGATCAAAAAATAGGTTTTTGAAAAAGTTCCTTATAAATCTGCACAAATCCACGTCTGAGTGCAAATTAAACTTGTGTTGCGCGTTTAGCTGCCTTTTCATACTGTGAAGATGGTTTGAGTAAGGAGTTTATTGGAACACCTAGGTCCTTTTGTTCCTCAACAATCGAAAGGGGGTGCCCATTGAGAAGGTATTGGTAGGAATCATCCTCCTTATTGGTATGTCTGGTACGGAGTCTTAGGACCACACACTGCCCAAGGTTAAAATTTAAGAGCCAACGAGCAGACCAAATGCTAAGATGGTTAAGACTCTCTTGAAGTGCGTGCCTATCGGCATCAGATTTGATGACCCTCCACAATTTAACATCGTCTGCAAACATGACGGCGCTGCAACCCAGGTCTTCAACGCAGTCTTTGATATAGACTAAGATGAGTAATGATCCTAAGATGGAGCCTTAGGGGAAACAGGTTAAAATTCCTCTCCGCCTAAACATCAGAAATTGATGGATAATATTAAGTTTTCAAACATGTCCCAACTGGTCAGATCAGTTACTAGAAATGACAATATGTTAGATTTAGTTTTTACAAATGATGTCCACCCTTTCTTTATGAATTTTCATCATGATCTTTTCACAAGTGATCACGCAATAATTCACTGTAGTTTTGCAGTCCCCCTTCTTACGAAGCCTGAGGGTAAATGCAATAACCTCGACTTTGCTAACACAAACCTTGAAATGATAAATAATTTCGTAAGCAATCAACGATCCACACTTTTTCCATGAGCTATTGCAGAGCCTCACAGAACACATCCAGGTTTTATAATTCAGTATTCAGTATAATTCAGTATATATAAGGGAGATAGGCAGAGCCTTTGAAAAACCCTATTTACTGATAGACAGTAGCAAAAACAAGCAAATTTTTACATGGCGATAGTCGTTTTTAGTATATCGATCATTGCTGTCGACTAAATATATGTTCATCAAGTAAAAATGCATCAAGTCTTCTTCTAAACATTTCTACGCTTTCAGCCTGAACAACTGAGGCTGGCAGTTTGTTCCATTCGTCAATCACCCGTTGGGAAAAGAAGTTGGCCCGCACTTCAAGTTTGGCGTGATTTCTTTTCAGTTTGTATTGGTGACCTCGGAGACTTGTCATTTTTGCCAATTCAAAAAGTTGGCCATCTGAAGAGCAATTCAATCGCGCACCGTTACAACCCATGAACACCAATTTCCACAGAGAACGCTTCGGCCAGGACATAATCGGACCTCTGCCGATATCAATCTGTAAGCACGAATACACAATTCCGTATAATTCAGTATATGTTAGGCAGACAGGCAGAGCCTTTGAGAACCCCATTAACAGATAGACGCTGGCAAAAAATACAAATGTTACATGGCGATAGTCGTTTTAGTATATTGATCATTGCTGTCGACCAAATATATGTCAATAAAGTAAAAATTCATTAAGTCTTATTTTAAACATTTCAACGCTTTCAGCCTGAACAACCAAAGTTGGCAGTTTATTCCATTATTCAATCACCCGTTGGGAAAAGAAGTTGGCCCGTACTTCAAGTTTGGCGTATTTTCTTTTCAGTTGGTATTGTTAACCTCGGAGACTTGTCATGTTTTCCAATTCAAAAAAGTCGGCCATCAGAAGGGCACAATCAACTTCTCTATTCAATTCAATTCAATTCAATTTATTGAGGGAAATTGGCATGGGCCTTTGAGTACCCTATTTGTAACGTAAAATTAAGTGCGGTATACAGAGAAACCGTGTGGGTTGCAAAGGTACAAAAGGCGGTCATAAAATTTGACAAGTGGTGCACGACTCTCGAGGGTTAAGATAAATGCCTCATCGCTCAGGCTCGTTGCGGAACATAAAACTGTCAAGGTTTCTTTTAAAGCTTTCCAGCGATGGTGACATCACAACGTCTTCAGGGAGGGCATTCCATGGTTTAACCACTCTGACAGAGAAGGAGAACTTGCGCACATCCAGTCTCGCCTGCTGGACACGCAGTTTCAATGGGTGACCTCGGAGATGGGTCGTGGTGGCAAATTCAAAGAAGTCCGAGAATTCCAGGCAACAATCCAATCCCTTCACAATGCGGAATGTCTGCAGGAGATCACCACGCATTTGCCTATAACTCAAAGGGAACAGATTAAGATTCATTAGGCGGGTTGGGATATGGCAAGGAGCTTTGACTTCTAACCATTTTGGTGGCTTTCCTCTGGACTCTTTCGAGGCAGTTCTGATCTTGAACTGTCCAGGGTTTCCAGGCGTGCATAGCATATTCCAAATGTGGCCTAATGAATGTTCCAAAGGTCTTAGCAAAAAGATCTTCATCGAAATCCAAAAAGGCTCGTCTGATGGCATGCAACACCGAAATTGCCCTCTTCGCCACTTTCGAGCAGTGAGACGATGGTTTTAAGGTGGTGGTCATCAGCACACCAAGGTCCTTTTGGGTTTCAACGTCTTTTAAGGCTTCACCGTTGAGAAAGTAACTTCTACTTTCGGCAGATCCAGACGGGTTGCCTAAGCGAAGTATTGTACACTTATCGACGTTGAACCGCAAAAGCCAATGATTCGACCACTCCTCCAACCGAGTTAGGTTGATCTGCAGTTTATCTTCGTCAGCAGGGCTCTGGATTACATTCCAGATTTTTAATGTCGTCGACAAACATTGCTGCTTCACAGTCGAGATTCCTGACACAATCGTTCACGTATATTAAAAACAGTATTGGCCCTAGTACTGAACCCTGAGGAACCCCACTCTCGACCGCAGCAGAACTTGACCTCTCTTGGCCGATGCACACAACCTGGCGCCGACCCACGAGGAAGTTTTCGATCCACTTGAGGGAGGTTACCTCTGATTCCAATTCTTTCTAGCTTGTAAAGCAGTCTCTCGTGCGGCACAGTATCGAAGGCCTTTTTGAAAGTCAATGAAGGCAATGTGAACCGCGTGTCTATCTTCAAGTGCTTGGGTCCACCTCTGGAGCGAATACAGCAAATTCGTTGTGCATGATCTTCCTTTTCTGAACCCGTGTTGACAGCTTGATAACAAATTATGAGTCTCTAGGAATTTCACCAATTCGCTCTTGATGATCCTTTCCATAATCTTGCCAAGGATGCATGTTAAGCTTATGGGCCTGTAGTTTGTCACTGACGCCCGGCTACCACTTTTGTACAAGGGAGTTATATGTGCCAGCTTCCAATCGAAAGGAAGTGTTCCGGAGTCAAAGGACTTTTGAAAGAGCACTGACAAAGGTGCGGAAAGTTCATTGGCGAGTTCTTTCAGAAGCTTGGCTGGAAGCTCGTCTGGTCCTGGGGATTTCGACTCTTTTAGTTCTTTTAATTCCTTTTGGATCAGAAATTCTGAGAATAGTATGTGGCTTATGCTTGCAGTCGGCGGGTTATCCACTGAGGGACGAAGGAACCTTGCCTCGTTTGTGAAGACTGAGCGGTAGAACTGTGAAAAGTACTCGGCTTTTTTCTGTTTTCAGAAATTTCGACGCCCGCGGCAGTCTTAATCAGCGGTATTTGATGTTTATTCCTTGTACATCTACGGAGGTAACTGTAGACTAACTTTGGATTCTGCGTTGCCTTTGCAGCAAAGTCTTCTCAAATTCTCTTCGCGTTTTAAGAATAAGGCTTCTCATTTTGTTTCTCTGCGCTTTATACTTATTAAAATAGGCGACTTGATTAGACTCGCAATATTTTCTCCACAACTTGTGCTTCCTGTTTATTTCCCTTTTTAAGTTGCTGTCTAGCCACCCAGGACGCTTGCTGTGATGGACACTCGTTAGCGGGCAGTGGTTGTCAATAAGTTGCAGAAGAACATTTCGGAAAGGACTCCCAATCTTCGTTTACGGTGCTCGAAAACATTGAGGTCCAGTTGATGTGTGTTAAATCTGCTCGCATCTGATGAAAGTTTCCTCGCCAAACGTTACGCCGTTTTTCCTCTAAAGCAGGCGCAACGGAGAATAAGGAGTAGTCCCACATAAGCACCACATGATCACTACGACCGAGCGGAGGCATTGAAATAATCTCGTCAATGCTGCCTGATGTTTTCGTGAAAACGAGGTCAAGACAGTTAGCCCTTTTGTCCTTCACGTGTTCTGGTGGGGAAAGGGACATGCTGTGTGAGGAGTGCATTCGAGGTCTTTTGCAGAAAAAAACATAATCAAAAAGTCGATTTCGGGCATGATGATTGAACAGTGCTCCAGTTAATTCCTGGTGCGTTGAAGTCACCCATAATCATGACATTAGGTCGACTGGAGAAATTTTCTAATTGCTCCAACAAGTGGGTGTCCGCGACTCGGTCTATCCTAGGTGGCCGATAGACAATGAGGACATCTAGACATGGAGAGCCAAGAGCCTTGATGTTCAACCATATGGCTTCAGTGCTGCACGCAAACTTGCTCGTCTTGTCAGACACTATTAGCACGTCTTTCACATACACAATTATTCCACCACCCTGTCGGTTTTCTCTGTCCCTCCGATATATTTGGTACCCAGACAATGTTATTTCGCTATCTAGAATACTGCCCGACAGCCAGGTTTCGGTTACTGCTATCACATCCGGAGATACTTCGGCAAGGCAAATTTTTAACTCATCAAGTTTTGATAAAAGGCTTTGCGCATTTGTATACAAGCACTTCAATTTTGCGCCAACCAAATTTCCTGTTGCGTTTGTCAATTTTATGGGCCCAACTGCGTCTCCTCTAACGTCAAGGTCGTATGTCTTTTCCGTTTCGTGATGATTTTCGGTAACTCTGGTATCTTTTGTGAGAACGCTGGGCGTTACGGAATCAGTTCTGACATCTCTTTGGGCAATGGGTTCCCTGATGGTTTTGGCGTTAGTGAGGTGGCTGCCATTGTCCTCAGAACAATCGGTTGGTTCAATGGAAAATTCGTATTCTTTTGAACTACCTTCCCCTTGAAAATAGCCAGATTGTGTTCGCCAGCCTTCAGTCTTGATTGTAGTTCCAAGACAAGTTCCCGGCGTTTCAGCCTTTCCGCAGGGGAGTAGTCCGGTTGAAAAAAACCTCTTTATGCGAGTGACGTAGGTTAGTTTTTTTGGATAGGATCACCTTGATTTGGTCTTTGCTCTCTAGCATTATTTTCAGCGGTCGCGGTCGCGGCGTTCCTAGACTGTCTTCAGACTTTTTGCCGATCCGGAATGCTTTAATAACTTTTACTTCCACGCCCGGTGGGGAGCAACTGGTTTAGGAGGCCATTAAACGAAGCAAGGTCTTCGGTGACACGGTCTTCTGGTCGGACTGCAGTTGACTCGTGCAAACCCTGAATAACTAAACACTGTTGTCGATCCTGGTGCTTGGAATTTTCGCTTCCTCCTGAGTTCTCCTTAGGGGCACGAGAACGGTTTACAGAGCTCTCGTTGGGATTAAGTCTACCTCTGACCAAACTCTCATCTGAAGGCTTCAATGAATCCATCAGAGTTGATTGTGACTTTGTCCTCCTGTTGTGGTGTTTCCCCATTGCAACTTGCCACGCGTTTGTTTCTTCGGATTCAACTACGGGCTCTTTATAACACCCAAGATAGCAGGATGAGATTTGTGGTTTGCTCTGGTCGTCGTCCGTAGGATTCAGAGACTGTGCTCCTGTTATCCGGTCGTTATGGGTAATCGCGTCCGAACATTGTGAGCTGTAACCAGTTGTAGTTTTTGATACTTTTCGTGCTTTAGTCACTGCCTTTTTAACTGGAATATTGCTAAGCGTATTTCGTCGAGTAATGTTATCTTGCAAGAGCTTCCTTAAGTCTGCAAGCTCATTTTCCAGTTTTTGAACTCTTAGTAAAATATAAGAACATCCAACGCAAGATTCGTCCTCGTAGCCAACGGATTTGGCTGCCATTACGCTTTTTGCGCGCTTTGCTGGTTTTTGGTTACAAGTATAAACTGATGGAGTGCCAGTCGTGGATGTCGAAGCCAGCTCAACAGGCTTTCCTTTAAAGGAAGTTCCGTGACTGGTTCTGTTGCTAGCAAACAATTGTTTTGAGTCCATAAATGTTAAAACACTGCGTAAAAGTATGTTCTCCTTTGAGCGTATAACGAAAATTTCCGACTGGCTTTGGAGTATGGCGAGTATTTAATGCAATATGAGCAAAAATGTTTATACTTGTTCAAAAACGCTTTTGAAAAATACTAAAAACGGTATGAAGGATATTCAGGAACGACTCAGCCGTTCGGAGATGTCGAAGGTCCTGGATAACTTCAGATCTTCACGAGGTTGTACACGTTTGGTTCCCTAAGTGGTTCTCAGTTTTTATTGGTGCAGAGCCTGCGCAGTCAACTTGAATAAGATGATAAACAAATTCCAATTTGATCCGTTTTATGACGAATTTCGGCACAAGAAAGAATTCCAGATGAGCAGGAAGCAAGTAAGTACATGCAGTTGAAACAGTATTGTCCGGATCAGTCCTAGTGAAGTGGTAACGAAGATCAAATTGTCCAAGTTGGAGAGCAAATAATTGGTGGTTATTTGCACACGACTAGGATTATATCCCCTCTGTGTTGCCAATAAATAAATAAATTTCAATCTTAATACCGCAGTATAAATAAATAAAAAGTGGATAATTGCTGTTCTATGTAAGCAGCCATATTAACACCAGCGTCTCCTTTACAAGTTGAGAATGTTCGGTATTGGCGGCAAATTTCTTACGTGGATGAAGAATTTTCTCGGTGGTCGTTCCCAAGTGGTCTATGTAGGCGGATCGCGATCAAAGCGCACAGTCATCGAGAGTGGAGTCCCACAAGGTTCAGTGCTCGGACCGATCCTATTTCTCTTGTTCATTAATGATTGTGTACAGGAATTGGACTGTAACTTTGCTATGTTTGCGGACGATATAAAAATCTTGAAAGTTATCAACAATGCTGCTTATGCAGACGATTTCCAAGAAAGTCTTCGTCGATTGCACGAGTGGTCCTGCAAATGGCTCTTGTCCTTCAACTTAACCAAATGCACCCTGCTACGTCTGGGAAATCGAAATCAGGTCACTGATATGCGACCCTACTATTTGAACGGTTTGCCACACCGACAAGCACACACACAGAATGATCTTGGAGTTTGGATGAAAGACAACCTGAAGCCTTCTATGCAATGTTCCAAGGCAGCTAAATCCGCCAATTCAATACTGTACGCTATCAAGCGGGCATTTAAAGTTTTCGATGAAGACTGCTTTTCTAAAGTCTTTGGTACGTTTGTAAGGCCACATCTTGAATATGCGATCCAAGCCTGGCGACCATGGACTCAACAGGACTACAACATGCTCGAAAGGGTGCAGCGGCGAGCCACAAAATTAGTAAGAGGTCAAGCTGAACTGCCATATGAGATTCGTCTAAATAACCTAAAGCTCTATCCTCTGAGTTATAGGCAGTTGCGCTGAGACTTGATACAAACCTTCCGTATCGTGCGTGGCATGGATTGCGCCCTCCTATGTGATGACTTTTTCCAACCGTGTCGTGGAATCGTGGAATAACCTACCTGAGGCGATTGTTATGTCCCAGTCTGTGTATACATTCAAACATCGGCTTGGCATACATATGTTACAGCAGCACGAAGACTATGTGACTACTTAACCTTACAAATATCAGTGTTCCACGTAAATCTGCCTGCATTCACTTGACTGTTACTTCTTTAATTTGCTTCTTATTCTTGCTACTTTTATGTAACAAATAGGGATTTCAAAGGCGTAAGCCTATTTTCCTCAAATACACTGAACTGAACACTGAACACTGAGAGGAAAAATTGTAAGTCTTTCTAGTCGGTCCTCATAGGGTAGGCATTCCAATCCGCTGATTATTTTCTTCGCTCGCGGTTGAACTTTCTCCAACAGAGTGTATTCATATTTCGTCCAGTTTTGCCACGCCTGAACGCAATATTCTAACACCGGCTGCATAAATGTTCCAAAAACGTGCCCAAAAAGCTTTTCATCAAAATTAGCGTTTTCATTTACAAAACGACACCTCCGTCCTGCCCTTGATCCAACAAATCTTTGAAGAGGCTAAGAGGCTGTCTGACGAAAAACGACAAGCCGATGAGGTTAATTTTGCCGAAAACCCTTCGTTAAAGGTTGCGATGCTCTTTTCGCGCACAGTAAAAGCGCAGAGAAAAACGCAGCACCCCGTACTTCGAGATGCCTTAGGAAACTACAGGCCCATAAGCTTGACATGCACCCTTGGCAAGATTATAGGAAGTATCATCAAGAGCGAATTGGTGAAATTCCTAGAGACTCCTTATTTGTTATCAAGCTGTCAACACGGGTTCAGAAAAGGAAGATCATGCACAATGAATTTGCTGTATTCACTCCAGAGGTGGATCCAAGCACTTGAAGATAGACACGCGGTTCACATTGCCTTCATTGACTTTTAAAAGGCCTTCGATACTGTGCCGCACGAGAGACTGCTGTACAAGCTAGAAAGAATTGGAATCAGCGGTTACCTCCTCAAGTGGATCGAAAACTTCCTCGTGGGTCGGCGCCAGGTTGTATGCATCGGCCAAGAGAGGTCAAGTTCTGCTGCGGTCGAGAGTGGGGTTCCTCAGTGCTCAGTACTAGGGCCAATACTGTTTGTAATATACGTAAACGATTGTGTCAGGAATCTCGACTGTGAAGCAGCAATGTTTGCCGACGACATTAAAATCTGGAATGTAATCCAGAGCCCTGCGGACGAAGATAAACTGCAGATCAACCTAACTCGGTTGGAGGAGTGGTCTAATCATTGGCTTTTGCGGTTCAACGTCGATAAGTGTACAATACTTCGCTTAGGCAAACAATCTGGATCTCCTGAAAGTAGAAGTTACTTTCTCAACGGTGAAGCCTCAAAAGATGTGGAAACCCAAAAGGACCTTGGTGTGCTGACGACCACCACCTTAAAACCATCGTCTCACTGCTTGAAAGTGGCGAAGAGCGCAATTTCGGTGTTGCATGCCATCAGACGAGCCATTTTGGATTTTGATGAAGATCTTTTCGCTAAGACTTTTGGAACATTCATTAGCCGCATTTGGAATATGCTATGCAGGCCTGGAAACCCTGGACAGTTCAAGATCAGAACTGCCTCGAAAGAGTACAGAGGAAAGCCACCAAAATGGTTAGAAGTCAAAGCTCCTTGCCATATCCAACCCGCCTAACGAATCTTAATCTGTTCCCTTTGAGTTATAGGCAAATGCGTGGTGATCTCCTGCAGACATTCCGCATTGTGAAGGGATTGGATTGTTCCCTGGAATTCTCGGACTTCTTTGAATTTGCCACCACGACCCATCTCCGAGGTCACCCATTGTAACTGCGTGTCCATTAGGCGAGACTGGATGTGCGCAAGTTCTCCTTCTCTGTCAGAGTG
Organism: Schistocephalus solidus; assembly: GCA_017591395.1. Lineage (NCBI taxonomy): Eukaryota > Metazoa > Platyhelminthes > Cestoda > Diphyllobothriidea > Diphyllobothriidae > Schistocephalus > Schistocephalus solidus. Next base: position 12,277 of record WEDG01006909.1, on the reverse strand, counting down.
GTTAAACCACGGAATGCCCTCCTTGAAGTTGTTGTGATGTCACCATCGCTGGAAAGCTTTTAAGGAACCTTGACAGTTTTATGTTCCACAACGAGCCTGAGCGATGAGGAATTTATCTTAACCCTCGAGAGTCGTGCACCACTTGTCATATTTTATGAGCACCTTTTGTACCTTTGCAACCCACATGGTTTCTCTGTTGCCGCACTTAATTTTACTTTACAAAAGGGTACTCAAAGGCCCATGCCTATTCCCCTCAATAAATTGAATTGAATTGATTTGAAAAAAACCCAATAGCTGACGCTAAGTTGACTGCTGATAGCTTCAATACTTTCTTGTCTAGAACGTTTGGTGAACATACTGTCGCCCCCTTTCCTAAAATCCGGGTTTGGACCGGTAACGTCCTCGAAACTTCAACTTCAACTGCATGTACTTACTTGCTTCCTGCTCATCTGGAATTCTTTTTTGTGCCGAAATTCGTCAAAAAACGGATCAAATTGGAATTTGTTTATCATCTTATTCAAGTTGACTGCGCAGGCTCTGCACCAATAAAAACTGAGAACCACTCAGGGAACCAAACGTGTACAACCTCGTGAAGATCTGAAGTTATCCAGGACCTTCGATATCTCCGAACGGCTGAGTCGTTCCTGAATATCCTTCATACCGTTTATAGTATTTTTCAAAAGCGTTTTTGAACAAGTATAAACATTTTTGCTCATATTGCATTAAATACTCGCCATACTCCAAAGCCAGTCGGAAATTTTCGTTATACGCTCAAAGGAGAACATACTTTTTCGCAGTGTTTTAACATTTATGGACTCAAAACAATTGTTTGCTAGCAACAGAACCAGTCACGGAACTTCCTTTAAAGGAAAGCCTGTTGAGCTGGCTTCGACATCCACGACTGGCACTCCATCAGTTTATACTTGTAACCAAAAACCAGCAAAGCGCGCAAAAAGCGTAATGGCAGCCAAATCCGTTGGCTACGAGGACGAATCTTGCGTTGGATGTTCTTATATTTTACTAAGAGTTCAAAAACTGGAAAATGAGCTTGCAGACTTAAGGAAGCTCTTGCAAGATAACATTACTCGACGAAATACGCTTAGCAATATTCCAGTTAAAAAGGCAGTGACTAAAGCACGAAAAGTATCAAAAACTACAACTGGTTACAGCTCACAATGTTCGGACGCGATTACCCTTAACGACCGGATAACAGGAGCACAGTCTCTGAATCCTACGGACGACGACCAGAGCAAACCACAAATCTCATCCTGCTATCTTGGGTGTTATAAAGAGCCCGTAGTTGAATCCGAAGAAACAAACGAGTGGCAAGCTGCAATGGGGAAACACCACAACAGGAGGACAAAGTCACAATCAACTCTGATGGATTCATTGAAGCCTTCAGATGAGAGTTTGGTCAGAGGTAGACTTAATCCCAACGAGAGCTCTGTAAACCGTTCTCGTGCCCCTAAGGAGAACTCAGGAGGAAGCGAAAATTCCAAGTACCAGGATCGACAACAGTGTTTAGTTATTCAGGGTTTGCACGAGTCAACTGCAGTCCGACCAGAAGACCGTGTCACCGAAGACCTTGCTTCGTTTAATGGCCTCCTAAACCAGTTGCTCCCACCGGGCGTGGAAGTAAAAGTTATTAAAGCATTCCGGATCGGCAAAAAGTCTGAAGACAGCCTAGGAACGCCGCGACCGCGACCGCTGAAAATAATGCTAGAGAGCAAAGACCAAATCAAGGCGATCCTATCCAAAAAAACTAACCTACGTCACTCGCATAAAGAGGTTTTTTTCAACCGGACTACTCCCCTGCGGAAAGGCTGAAACGCCGGGAACTTGTCTTGGAACTACAATCAAGACTGAAGGCTGGCGAACACAATCTGGCTATTTTCAAGGGGAAGGTAGTTCGAAAGAATACGAATTTTCCATTGAACCAACCGATTGTTCTGAGGACAACGGCAGCCACCTCACTAACGCCAAAACCATCAGGGAACCAATTGCCCAAAGAGATGTCAGAACTGATTCCGTAACGCCCAGCGTTCTCACTAAAGAAACCAGAGTTACCGAAAATCATCACGAAACGGAAAAGACATACGACCTTGACGTTAGAGGAGACGCAGTTGGGCCCATAAAATTGACAAACGCAACAGGAAATTTGGTTGGCGCAAAATTGAAGTGCTTGTATACAAATGCGCAAAGCCTTTTATCAAAAACTTGATGAGTTAAAAATTTGCCTTGCCGAAGTATCTCCGGATGTGATAGCAGTAACCGAAACCTGGCTGTCGGGCAGTATTCTAGATAGCGAAATAACATTGTCTGGGTACCAAATATATCGGAGGGACAGAAAAAAACCGACAGGGTGGTGGAATAATTGTGTATGTGAAAGACGTGCTAATAGTGTCTGACAAGACGAGCAAGTTTGCGTGCAGCACTGAAGCCATATGGTTGAACATCAAGGCTCTTGGCTCTCCATGTCTAGATGTCCTCATTGTCTATCGGCCACCTAGGATAGACCGAGTCGCGGACACCCACTTGTTGGAACAATTAGAAAAGTTCTCCAGTAGACCTAATGTAATGATTATGGGTGACTTTAACGCACCAGGAATTAACTGGAGCACTGTTCAATCATCATGCCCGAAATCAACTTTGATTATGTTTTTCTGCAAAAGACCTTGAATGCACTCCTCACACAGCATGTCCCTTTCCCCACCAGAACACGTGAAGGACAAAGGGCTAACTGTCTTGACCTGGTTTTCACGAAAACATCAGGCAGCATTGACGAGATTATTTCAATGCCTCCGCTCGGTCGTAGTGATCATGTGGTGCTTATATGGGACTACTCCTTATTCTCCGTTGCGCCTGCTATAGAGGAAAAACGGCGTAACGTTTGGCGAGGAAACTTTTATCAGATGCGAGCAGATATAACACACATCAACTGGACCTCAATATTTTCGAGCACCGTAAACGAAGATTGGGAGTCTTTCCGAAATGTTCTTCTGCAACTTATTGACAACCACTGCCCGCTAACGAGTGTCCATCACAGCAAGCGTCCTGGGTGGCTAGACAGCAACTTAAAAAGGGAAATAAACAGGAAGCACAAGTTGTGGAGAAAATATCGCGAGTCTAATCAAGTCGCCTATTTTTAATAAGTATAAAGCACAGAGAAACAAAATGAGAAGCCTTATTCTTACAACGCGAAGAGAATTTGAGAAGACTTTGCTGCAAAAGGCAACGCAGAATCCAAAGTTAGTCTACAGTTACCTCCGTAGATGTACAAGGAATAAACATCAAATACCGCTGATTAAGACTGCCGTGGGCGTCGAAATTTCTGAAAACAGGGAAAAAGCCGAGTACTTTTCACAGTTCTACCGCTCAGTCTTCACAAACGAGGCCAGGTTCCTTCGTCCCTCAGTGGATAACCCGCCGACTGCAAGCATAAGCCACATACTATTCTCAGAATTTCTGATCCAAAAGGAATTAAAAGAACTAAAAGAGTCGAAATCCCCAGGACCAGACGAGCTTCCAGCCAAGCTTCTGAAAGAACTCGCCAATGAACTTTCCGCACCTTTGTCAGTGCTCTTTCAAAAAGTCCTTTGACTCCGGAACACTTCCTTTCGATTGGAAGCTGGCACATATAACTCCCTTGTACAAAAGCGGTAGCCGGGCGTCAGTGACAAACTACAGGCCCATAAGCTTAACATGCATCCTTGGCAAGATTATGGAAAGGATCATCAAGAGCGAATTGGTGAAATTCCTAGAGACTCATAATTTGTTATCAAGCTGTCAACACGGGTTCAGAAAAGGAAGATCATGCACAACGAATTTGCTGTATTCGATCCAGAGGTGGACCCAAGCACTTGAAGATAGACACGCGGTTCACATTGCCTTCATTGACTTTCAAAAAGGCCTTCGATACTGTGCCGCACGAGAGACTGCTTTACAAGCTAGAAAGAATTGGAATCAGAGGTAACCTCCTCAAGTGGATCGAAAACTTCCTCGTGGGTCGGCGCCAGGTTGTGTGCATCGGCCAAGAGAGGTCAAGGTCTGCTGCGGTCGAGAGTGGGGTTCCTCAGGGTTCAGTACTAGGGCCAATACTGTTTTTAATATACGTGAACGATTGTGTCAGGAATCTCGACTGTGAAGCAGCAATGTTTGCCGACGACATTAAAATCTGGAATGTAATCCAGAGCCCTGCTGACGAAGATAAACTGCAGATCAACCTAACTCGGTTGGAGGAGTGGTCGAATCATTGGCTTTTGCGGTTCAACGTCGATAAGTGTACAATACTTCGCTTAGGCAACCCGTCTGGATCTGCCGAAAGTAGAAGTTACTTTCTCAACGGTGAAACCTTAAAAGACGTGGAAACCCAAAAGGACCTTGGTGTGCTGATGACCACCACCTTAAAACCATCGTCTCACTGCTCGAAAGTGGCGAAGAGGGCAATTTCGGTGTTGCATGCCATCAGACGAGCCTTTTTGGATTTCGATGAAGATCTTTTTGCTAATACCTTTGGAACATTCATTAGGCCACATTTGGAATATGCTATGCACGCCTGGAAACCCTGGACAGTTCAAGATCAGAACTGCCTCGAAAGAGTCCAGAGGAAAGCCACAAAAATGGTTAGAAGTCAAAGCTCCTTGCCATATCCCACCCGCCTAATGAATCTTAATCTGTTCCCTTTGAGTTATAGGCAAATGCGTGGTGATCTCCTGCAGACATTCCGCATTGTGAAGGGATTGGATTGTTGCCTGGAATTCTCGGACTTCTTTGAATTTGCCACCACGACCCATCTCCGAGGTCACCCATTGAAACTGCGTGTCCAGCAGGCGAGACTGGATGTGCGCAAGTTCTCCTTTTCTGTCAGAGTGGTTAAACAATGGAATGCCCTTCCTGAAGACGTTGTGATGTCACCATCGCTGGAAAGCTTTAAAAGGAACCTTGACAGTTTTATGTTCCGCAATGAGCCTGAGCGATGAGGCATTTATCTTAACCCTCGAGAGTCGTGCACCACTTGTCAAATTTTATGACCGCCTTTTGTACCTTGGCAACCCACACGGTTTCTCTGTATACCGCACTTAATTTTACGTTACAAATAGGGTACTCAAAGGCCCATGCCAATTTCCCTCAATAAATTGAATTGAATTGAATTGAATTGAATTGAAACCATAACTTTTACCCTCTGGGACGTGACCGTAGCTATTCGGCGTTTTCGTCAATCTTACAGTCCAGGACCAGATGGCGTCCTGGTCAGCGTTCTAAAGGCGGATGCAAACGATATATTTCCGTCCCTTCTGTATAAGATATTTAATCTTGCTCTTGAAAGTGAAACTTTCCCTATTTTATGGAAGGAATCGCACATATTGCCTATTCCCAAACACGGCCGACCTACGTCATTTGACGACTTTAGGCCAATAAATAAATAGATTAATTGATTTGGCACTGCTTGGGCGCCGTCAAATCCTTAGAACACAGGAAAAACCTAAAACAAACGTTTCTTTTCATTAAACACTTAAGCTTTGGTTTGTTTGTTTGCTTAAATAGCAGTGTTCGAAATGACGAGTTTGTTTTAAGTAAAAAAAACCTGTTTTCCAAGGTTTAGAAATATCAAAAATGAAGTAAAAACAACTATACAGAATGAAGATGAATGTATCAGGGAAATAATGTTTAGAGTCAAGACTAGTCTACGTCATTTGACGATTTTAGGCCAATCAACACACTGTCCGCAGCTTCGAAAATCCTGGAGACCTTGATCAAAGATAAGATGATGCATCATTTAACTGAGAATAACCTATTGAGTGCAGCCCAGCATGGGTTCCTCAAAACTAGGTCTTGTGACACATGTCAGCTCTCTTTCTTTGATCATGTTCTACAATCTAGGGATAATGGCTTTGCATTTTACATAGTCTATTTTGATTTCACCAAGGCCTTCGATCGTGTTGACCATGCCCTTCTTCTCCTGAAACTCTCCTCTTTCGGTATATGTGGTTAACTTCTGAGCTTGATATCTTCTTACCTGAGCTCTCGTACACAACATGTTAAGATCTCCAATGCTATCTCAAACTCGGCACGTGTGAGGAGTGGAGTTATTCAGGGTAGTGTGCTAGGCCCGCTTTTATTTTGTCTTTTTGTCAATGATGTGCCAGGTTTATTTCGAAATGGTAGGCCCTTTATGTATGCCGAAGATTTAAAAGTTGCCTTTCGATACAAGCCGGCAGATCGCGACACCGTGCCTGATCTATTAAAAAATGATCTCGAGGCCTTTGCCCAGTGGTGCTGCACATGGCGCCTTTCCCTTTCTTGGCACAAATGTTCCGTTATGGTTGTCGGTGACAACCATCAGCCTCATCTAAGCATAGATGGCCACGATATAAATGTACCTGGCGTTGTTTAGGACCTGGGCATATCATATTCCAACGGTCTCAATCTTTCAGAGCAGTGCGCCCTGATTGTCTCCAAAGCATGCAGAACTGCCGGGTTTATCCTCCGAAATTTTAAAACTATTGATATTAGACTTCGCCTTTATAAAATGTTCGTTAGACCTGGCCTGGAATACTGCTCGTTTCTATTTAGCCTTCTGCGCGCTAGCGAACGGAAGAAAAAAGAATCGGTCCAACACTTCTTCACGAAAAGAATTTTATCGTTGGAGCACCGTAATCTGTCGTATCAAGAACGCTGTGGGCTTGTTAACATTGATCCCTTACGGTTTCGACGAGTGCAGAAGGGACTATTTTTGCTGTTTAAGCTTTTGAATAATCGTACATTTAATCCCCTTATCACTGTGAGTCAGCTTGACCATCCTCGGCGCAGCAGTCATCGCAATGTCTTTTTATATCTTCCATTAGCTCGCACAGTTAATTATCGACGGTTCTTTTCGGTAAACTCCATGGCCATGTGGAATAAACTTCCCCATAATATAAAAGTCCAACGGAGTTATTCTTTGTTTAAGATTACCATTACTAGTTTTTTTGCATTCAGAACAGTTTCCAAGAATTCTGGGCGCCGACACGGTAGAATCTGTTTTCCTGTTCGACGGAGTGCGCGGCATCTGAACTCGATCCCAGGTGTTACCTTGAGGGATACGGCACCGTCTCTGCAGCCTGCACCCGTTGACTTCTTCGGCAGACAGTGAGCGACCGTACACGGATGCTTTCTTGCCTGAGGCAGAATCCCGGTTCCTAGCAAAGACAGAGAGACTGCATACAGACTGCAATTGTGTTAGCCCCTCCCTGATCTGAATTGCTATCATCCTTACAGGCGGCAGTTTTTTCTCCTGAATAACATGAAAATAGGAAAAACACTTATAATGATATATATTCCGGAGTTTTTTTCACTGCCATCCTCTACCCACTGAATATTTCATCTGACAATGCCTTTAAACCGGTATTAAATACAACTTTTATTATTATTATTATTATTAGTCTGTTATTGACGTTCGAGGGTATTCATTTGACAGAGGTAGAAACGTCTGCGGTCGATTCGAAGGGATAGGTACTTCCAATTAGATGCGAGCGCAGTCGATTCCGGTGTGGGGTCTGCCGAATAATTAGACTTAGTTGACTGATTGCTAAAAAGGTGAAAATAGATTAGGAGCAAGAAGAGTTCAACGGTAAGAAACTTTCAATGCAGTCATACAGTCTTCATATTAGTATTATATATCCTAGTGTTGATTATGTTTGATCTAGCTGTATGAAACAGCTAGTACCATTCGTTTCATAAAGCTATATCAAAACCTAGACGTGCGGCTCATTGCGCATTCGACTAACATATATATATATATATATATATATGAATATATATATATATATATATATATATATATATATATATTAGTAATGGGGCGCTCACCGATCGGTTACAGGACTCACTCGTCCCGTTGTGCCTTGGGGCTAACACTCAAGCCCCGCCGGTGTTAGCCCCAAGGCACAACGGGACGAGTGAGTCCTGTAACCGATCGGTGAGCGCCCCATTACCAATGTCAATATTCCCGATCGAAAGCGGCAAGAAAACGAGCTCGTGGCGCAGTGGGTAGAGCGATGGACTTCTACCCAACAAAGTCGCGAGTTCGAGGCTTTGGCGCCGCAGCAGATATATATATATATATATATATATATATATATATATATATATACATACATTGGAGAGCGGAGAGGCCAGCTGGTCTGTGAGATCATTGAGAACGTTTGCGGATATACCATCTGGGCCAAGTGATTTATTGGGCTGTAGCTGTTTCAGAGTTTTTCTTACTGTGTACATTGGGAACGACACCGAGCTTATTTTGTTTGTAGATGTGGCAGTACTGTAGTATTTCTTCCTCGTCAAAAGGTGGTTCCTCTGTATACATTGACATCAAGAAATCGGATAAGAGGGTGGACATTTCAGAGTTATCAGTTAACCTGTTTCCCTGATAGTCTTTTACACCAGGAATGGAGTCCCGATCTCGTTTGCCTTATTTACGCAAGCACAAAACCTTTTCGAATTTCTTGGAATGTCTTTGACTATTTCTGACTCAAAGGCTGATCGTTATTTTATAAGAAGATTTCGACACCGATTCAGCTGTTTCTTAAAAGCGGAAAAACGTTAGGGTTGTTGATATCTGGCATATGTTTTCCACTGTCTTCTTTTCTTCTTGTGATTTCTTTTTATTTCCGATGTCACCCTGTCGGGTCGGGAGACGCACGATCGCTTTTTAAGTTGACAGAATTTCTCTACCAACTGCTGAATCAAGTTACTAATGAAGAACCAGGCAGCGTTTGGGTCAGGTACATGTGCAGGTTTTCAGTCCATCGCATGCAGTTATTCTTTCATTTTTAGATAATGCCCTTTCCATACATTTCTCGTGATGATAGACTATTTTACGAAGTGGACAGAATCGATACCCCTCCTCCGTCAAGACGCAGCATCCGTAGCAAACGCCATCAACCGTACATGGATCAGTCGCTAGGGCTCACCCCTATCGTTTCATTCGCCTCTGACCGCAGTAAGATTGAAAAAGTTCAGAGAGTTTTTACTCGAAGACTATTTTCTCTTCCTTAATCCAGTATCTCTTATACGGATAAATGCCAGTTAGCAAAAATTAAATTTCTGTGGGTTAGAAGACCCAAAGCCGGTCCCTGCTTCCTGTTTCGCGTTAACTATAGCCCAAATCTCCAACGATTAAACGCTCTCACTCCGGTAGATCAACCCTATGCCACTCGTAATTCCTCCATGATCATTTCACCACCCCTAAGCTCCACAACTAACCATTCTCAGTGTTTTGTCTCCCAATATGCTTTCATATGGAATAATCTGCCACTGGAAATTAGGTTGTCATCTACATTAGCAAACATTTAACTTCGGAAGATGTAAAATCCTAATTGTCTGTTTCTTTCCCAATTTCGCAACTTTTGGATTTTGAAAAGGGTCCTCCTGGTATTCGAGGCAGCTCGCTTGCTATTATATTGGTCTCTAAAAATATTTTCATCATCCTCCGCAGAGTCGATCTTTGCATTCACTTTTTCGTCCCCTCCTTTTAAACTAGCATCACAAACTCTTGATAACCTTTACACTTAAATAGGTTTATTGATTTGGCACTGCTTGGGCACCGTCAAATCCTTAAAACACCGGAAAAACCTAAAAAACTCCTTTTTTCATTAACCACTTTTGATTTGGTTTATTTGTTTGCTTAAAAAGCAGTGTTCAAAGTGAAGAGTTTGTTTCAAGTAAAAAAACCTGTTTTCCAAGGTTCAGAAATAAAAACCTTTGAAGTTAAAACAGTTTTACAGAATTGGGGTGAATGTATCAGGTAAGAATGGTAAAAGTCAAGAATATTCTGTTATTGACGTTCGAGATTATTCATTCGACAGGGGTAGAAACGTCTGCGGTCGATTCGAAGTTATAAGTACTTTCAATCAGATGCGAGCGCAGTCGATTCCGGTGTGGGGTCTGCTGACTAATTAGACTTAGTTGACTGATTGCTAAAAATGGTGAAAAAAGATTAGGAGCAGGAAGAGTTCAACGGTAAGAAACTTTCAATGCAGTCCTACAGTCTTCATATTTGAAATATATAACATAGTGTTGAATTATGTTTGATCTAGCTGTATGAAACAGCTAGTACCATTCGTTTCATAAAGCTATATCAAAACCTATGCGTGTGGCTCGTTGCGCATTCGAATTCCGTAGAGCATTAATGATGTTAAAACTGGAATAAATACACTACTAATAGACTGAGATAAAAATATAATAAGTTTTGCAGGTTATTATTTAAGCATATTTTTTAAAATTCATAAAATTATATATAAAAATAAAGACGCTATCCAAAAACATTTAAAAATGTAAAATTACCATAAATTTATATCAAGTTTTAAAAAAATAAAAAAATCTGCTTTTTAGATAATGGGTATATAAATCATGAAATTGAGAGCCCTTGCGCCCCTAATAGCAATGAAATACGATTCGAAGCTCGACCGGTCATACATCAATCGTAGCTGGAATTTGCTAGTGCAGAGCCAGAAGATGGGCTATTTATGAGTCTTGTAGGTCACTAACCACCACTTATAGCTTGCCCATAACCAGAGGGTGTACCACATAACCAGATGATAAGATTCTTAATCTCTGTGTGCATTGCAGGTCGTCGTAGGTGGTTTATAAAAGGACATTAAATAACTAATCGTGGGAGATTCTGGCCTGAGTATCCGGTTCTAGTGAAATGGCTATCACCGCACGCAAAGTACGTTTGGATTTTCAGCTTGACTTCTAGGTGCAGATAATACAGCTCATCGGGAGAACTCAGGATTGAAGAAGCTATCGCCAACAGTAACTGCCGCGTCAGAGCCCTTTCGGCCCGAATTCTATGTTGAAGAACTGAGTTGAAAAAAATGCCCTATCTTATTCAAAAATAGATGTGTGCTATTATTTAACATATATTGTTTGATTTTTTTATTTTTAAATTCTCGTATGGTTCGACTATTTCTAATAGAATTTCGGCAGGGCATTCCATATTGTCGCGTATCTTATGGAAAGAGAATTGGATCGTTGGGCCTTTTTGAATTTCGGAATTTTTTTATAATATTTTCTGCATTTATAGTGTCTCGGGGACCGTTTTGATTTGTTAGTAAATTCATTCTGAGAATATCTTGGTCGTGTGTGATTTTTGAATAGAAAAAGTGAGACCGTTTTTGAGTCTTCTGATCCAGACGGGTTGAAGACCATATCTATCGTAGAGTTCCATGTATGAGCCTTGAAAGGCATCACATTTAGATAAGGATCTGGTAAAAGCATCTTTGAATGGCTTCTAGTTTCTTTCGGCCATCTGATGGCATAATGCCAAAAAAAATTGAGCAGTAATCCAAGAGAGGTAAAACGTACATTTTATATAGTCTTGTCTTTATGATGGCCTATACTAGGTGCTTCAACGGATGGACAAGTATTACGTCATACAGAAGGCTGACAAGACTGACACAGTCTCCATCGACAGACTAAAGCCAGCTTATCTTGAGTGCGTCCCACCGCCCGTTGCTCCATCCAATTACTCCGCACCGTCACCATCCCATTCCACCTATGTCAGTCCCTTCCACTCAACCTTCACACTCGACCACCCCACCCACACGTTTTTGCTACTTCTTCTTCACCACAACGCATTTCCTCTCGTTCTGGTAGACATATCCATTTTTCCTGCCAATCTTAAGGACTTTGTCGTATAATTTTTTTGCTTTTTTTCATCGAGCGTTTTTTTGTACAACAAACGCTCTGGTGGGGAGTTGTGTAGGTATTTGTACAATTTACATCTTTGTATCTTTCTTGGTCACTGAAACTTTATGATCGCTTGTTTTTAATGTGCTAAATAAAAACACAACAGCCAGCTTCAACCGGCATGTTGGACGTCTTCTGTTTTCGCTGCTGCATGTCACCGCTGCTATCTTGATTGTACTGATCTCTCTCAATTACTTTCAGTCAATTGCAATGATTGATCTTCATTTCTCGATTGCATTCTGCTGATCGCCATCTCAATTGAACTCCTGACTCTGCTCTTCATCCTTGATGTATAGCTTTCTGGATCGAGCTCAGAGTTCATTACAATCCTCAACAACACTCGCTATCTAGAAGCTGCGTTTTTTTCGTGAGTCTGCATTCTAACAATCCTCTGACATTTTTTTGGCGTCCTTTTTGTCGTTTGTAGTTTAGACACAATTCTCCACTTAGCGTTAATTTATTTTTGTACACCTCGGTTCTTAGCAGTTTCGACCCTCGTCTACACTACAGGTTAAATGCAATAACCTAGAATTTGCTAATACAAACT